>JAUUDZ010391567.1:3920-15504 GCA_032361705.1 Panulirus versicolor | reverse complement strand
ATGTACTCATCTGTAAATTATTTATCACTATATCCGAGAATCGAACCCTGGACCATCTGTGTGGCATTAGGGTAACTTAACCCCTAGGCTCACCAAGAACACATATTTCTATGACCCATTGTGGCTTGAGGGTAAGGCCACCTGGCACCCACACAGAAAGTCTAGGGTTCGAATCCCGGGTAAAAAGTAGAAAAAAATTGAAAAACTTGACATATATGTATGTATACAATATTTATTTATATTTTGCCTCCCCTGGCAGGCTGGGCATGAGCCACGATGGAGACCCACTGGCCAACAATGATTGCGAGGATGAAGGATTCCAGGGCTCGGTGATGGCGCCCCTCGTCGCCGCCACCTTCAGTAGGTTCCACTGGTCCAAATGCTCTAAGTTCGAGTACCACAGGAAGTCCCCGTGAGTACCTTCCCTCATTAACCTCCATAATGAACCTCATTATCGTATTTCATAACCGTGTTTTATTAATGTCGTCGACCTTCGACCTTTGATGAGTGAGTCCAAAGTGTCTTGTGTAGGGAGGGGTTGGGGGACACAGGCCCCCCGCGCCCCCTCCCATTCCAGTATAAGGAGCTAAAATATCTGGATTACAAGTGTTGTGGTCTGGAAGGTCTGGAAAAAGGCGCGAATGTGACGAGAATCAAAATGGCTCCTGAGTGGACGAGACCTTCTGGGTTAAGGTCCACCCAGCGGGTCCATCTCTCCCTGGAACTGTGTCTTGTAATGGGTACCTAGCCTAGTTAGGGTGATTACTACCCTCCTAGTGCTTTGTGCTGTCTTCATGCTAGTTAGACTTGAACGTAAGATTGAGTGGGGAAAAAGGTGCCAGGAAGAGGCAAGAAGAGAGTGGGGAAGGGATCGAACGAGGAACCTCTTGAGACGTGGTAATGCCTCTCATCTTTTCCCCACTCAGCCGATGAATAGATAAGAAATATGCCTCTTAAATTTCCCCCTTTTTTCTGGATCCTTGCCTTTGCCTTTGGTACATTGGGAGCCATTAGAGGTAAGAGCCATATTCACTCAAGTATATTGTTGTCAGAAATCTACATAAACCGAATAGCATAAGTTTCAAGGAGCGTATTTACTGGACAGCTTCAGCAGCTACCCTGGAAACTGCTGCTCATTTCGTCTAAATATAAAGATGACACGCCTGATCCTGTATATTTTTCGCGATCTTTTAGAGTTCAATGCCAAAGCTTCATCTGTCTCTGAAGAGATTTGTGTGTGATAATGTGTTATGAATGTTTGCACGTGAATATTTGTGGAAAGATTATGTAGCAGAAGGAATGACGCGATTCCTACATTTTCTGTTATTTGATCATCAAAGAAAACGAGCTTAAAAGGACACGGGAAACTAAAGGAAAATAATGAAATTTACTACCATCGTATATATTCCTTATGAGGCATCATAGAAGTTCTTTAGGTGCTTCCTAATTACTGTAGCACTACTTAAAATGCCATCATTAAGATTCGTTAATGCTGTGTAACTCATAAGGGTCCCTGATGTTTTATGGACCATTTATCGCCATTTGACGCTGTTAGGGTCCTATGTGGTTTGTGAACTATCTATCTTCATTAGCACTTCGATGGCTTGTGAATCATTAGATTTTTTTTCATAAATCCCATAATAATGCATTGCTTCACGTAGAATTTCATTACATCTTTTAGAATTTCCTGAGGCACTGTAAGCCTTTGAACGCTCAGAAGCCATGTATCTTTGAATTTGCAAGGTTTTATTAACCTGTTGAACTCTTAAGGCTTATGAAGCCTTATTATGAATCTTGGGACCTTGGGGGTTCCTGAGCCCTCATGAACCTTGAAGGACTTCGAAGGCTATTATGAACGGTATAGGACTCCTGAGGCCTTTTTTTTTTTTTTTTTAGCCTCGACCTCCCACAGTCAAGCTTGTGTACCTTGGACTCCCAAGGCTTCTGGAACCATGAACTTCCAAATTCACATGAACCTTGAACTCCCAAGACTCCAAGTACCTTGGACTTAATGGCTTTGGGGACCTTTGGATTGTGCCACTGTATGGACAGTGGGGCACTGAGGACCTTCAACTCCAAGGATCTAGGGACCTTAGACTTTAGGGAACTAAGGATCTTAGGGTCTGGGGTTTTGCAACTGTGAAATCAAGGGTTCTGTGAAATATTTCACCATAAGAGCATAATATCTCAGAGTTGTGAGAACTTCAACAAACCTTTCCAGACTCTATAAACTTTTAATTCCTTTGGGGTTTTATAATTTACTATGCCATGCAAATTTTCTTAGCGACTAAGGTTTTGTAAACATGATCAGATATCATGAGGGCATGTAAATCATGTTGAACCCTCAAGGCCTGGGTTCCATTTCTCAATAGTCTCCAAGTATTACTGCTGAAAATAGTTTGGTATACCTGATAATTTAGATATCTTATACTGTAATAACACATTTGCTGGTTCACTATAGATGAAACAGATGTACCATTTTATTACCCTTTTTTTTCTTGAAGTCATGAAGTTTACATAACAGGTAATCCGATATTGCAGTGGTACACCGTTTGTGAAAAAACTAAGTCTAGAATTTTGTAAACCCTGCTAGAGCTTAAGAATGATGAACACTGTAGCATTATTGTTAGCACAATGTTTATATACCTGATTATAGCTCATTTTATTGGCAAGTACATCAGCAGTTTTGAGGTGCATACCCCTGGCTGAGCCTCCCTACAGCAGATGTAAATACTGATGTATTATCAACAGATATGAAACTAAAATTGATAAGACAGTTGTTATTCACCAGTAATTGGAGCTGCTTGCTGAACAAACCACAGTGGGAGAATGCCACCGTCGTGCCATCAACCATAAAGTACCAGTACTCCCTGGAGGACCAGTGCAGGATGGAGTTTGGTGAGGGGTGAGTTCGTCACTACTTTTATAATCTATTCTTGTGGAAATCCCCCATTTTGTGAACCTTCTCTGTCTGTGTTTTCAGTTTTATGCATTTCCTGTCTCTTCATCTTTAACCACCTATTTATTTCTCTTTGTTTTAACACATTATGTTCTCTTAGATTTTCTCCACCACTAAACAGTGACCTCTTTAAGTGTATGTAAATTGCTATAGATTTCTATAGATTGTATAAAGATTAATGTATTATCAGCATTGAAATAGTCCCTAATGGTTTCAAAACACTAGCTACTCATGGGATCTTAATATAAAGTTAATGAAAGAGCATACCAGATATGAGGAGTTGCTGTTGTATATTAGCCTTACCACTCATACAGTTGTGAAGGCACATGTTGTTTGATGACATTTATTACCCAGTATGAGTTGTGTATATCAATTGCTTTTGAGAAATATGCACTACTGGATATGTACAGTAAGACAATTTTATTTGCAGTTGATGAATATCTCTTTTTGTCTCCATTTCTTGCAGGCTTAATTTGTTTCTCCTGGTACCCGTAAGTCAGTTACTCTATAAATCTTTTTTTCATGATATTTTTACTATATTAGATTTACCATGCATGCATGCATATGTCTCATGTCTTACAGTTATGGACTGTGCAGTAACGTTGGGCTGACGGACCCATGTACTCATCTGTGGTGCAGTAACTCCTCGATGCCCCATAACTGCAAGACTAAGAAGGGACCACCACTTGAAGGGACCATCTGTGGCAAACACAAGGTCAGAGGGGACTCATTAAGTAGACACAGGATAAGGTAAACCAGATGAGTTGAAGTATGGAAGAAATCAAATGAACCACAGAGGAAACCAGTCACCAGAAGTTATGAGACCAGTAGAAGGGATATGATTAGTAGGTGGGTCAGACTGGGCAAGTTGGAAAACTGAGGGATGAATCAAAATTTGGACAGACATACAGGAGTGGGCCAGAGTAATTAAGGTCTTGAGCTAAGGATCATGAGAAACTGGATGAGTTGATAATAGGAATGTTAGTGACTAGGCAGGAAGTAAGAAATGGGGAAATTTATTAGGATAGGCTTGGTGGTAGACTTTGGATTATGTCACATGGGCAGTGGTGAAGAATGAAAGGAGCAGGCATCAGAGGTATAGATGGGTAGATAGAAATGATGTGTCACACTGACCAAAGATATAGCCTTGAGGTATATTTCAGTCTGGGCAAGAGGATTGACAGACGAGTGTGTTTGACGAATCCAGGAGATGAATTAGATAATGGAATTGATTGAGTTTGTATCAAACTCAATAACGATATGAACTGAAAAATATGTGAAACTTGGTAATAGTATGCATTCCTCTTGAGACTGTGTCAAACTAGGTAGAGAGGTACTTTGAGTTACATGAAAAATAGGTTGAAACATACAGAATTAAGTCTGAACAAGGATAGCTAAAGAATATTGCAAATAAGGCAAAGAGATAGTACAGAAGAATTAGTCATTACTTGCCAGTAGAAAGAAGCAATTGGAAAAATGGATTAACTGAAGAATTACTGGATAAAGGGAGAATGAAGATTGAATGAGACTGAGCGAAGCTATAGAATGAAGCATCAGTGGTGCATGAAAGGAGAAATGATAGATGATAGAATAAGGAGTGAAGAATGAGTCATATTTGAGTAGAGAATGCCTAAGGGAATTACTTTTTTTGGAAAAGCAAAAGATACTAACAGATGAGTATGGTTAAGGGAGAATTTCAGCAGTCATTGTGTTGTCAATTCTCCATAACTCTTCTTTTGGCATATCCCATACGTGCGCATCACACATTTTTCAAGGTGTAGTTTCATTGTCACCCAGCTGAGGTCTTACGTTTGAAATATATGAGCAAAGAACAGTTATTGGTTCAGGTTTACCATAGTAATTTGGCCAAGTTCTTTTCATATTCTGTTGTGAAAATCAGATGCAAAATGCAAGACATGTATTTGTTACATATTCCTCAGTAGATTTGACTTTTTATTGGTCTGAGGAGTTACCTCTCCTTTCTTTACCTTAGGACGACTTACAGTAATTTGTGCGTCGATGTTTGATATCATTACTTCTTTCTTTGTAGTTGTCATACACTGTTGCTATTATATCATTGATTACACAATGTTCATTTTAGAAAGTGGCTTCAGATATGTATACGTGAGTGCATATGTTATTACATATGTTCCTTTATAGATGTGTTTGCTGATTGTCAGTTGACTTATGTCCATGAGGTGGCCTAGATTCTGTTCAAGTTAGAAATTTTTTCAGCCTTACACATCAGTGTAAAGAATGAATCTGCTTATTGTGGCTAATGCAGTTGAGCCATATCTGTTTCTTGTGTAATCAGAAAAAGAGATGAGCATTGTTCCTTGCTTTATCAAAGATGATTTATTTGATTCTAGAAGGGCTACCGCTGTTACAGTGCCTTGCAAACTGTTCTAAGATGTGTGTACTGAATGATGATAATAGTGTAATAGGATGAATTCTGGGAAAACCTAATTTAGAGTGACAGGGATATAACTGGCTGTTGGAAGCTTAAGAGTGAGAAGGAAAAGGTCATAGCTCAGTAATGACAGGGATATGGCTGGCTGTTGGAGGCTTAACAGTGAGAAGGAAAAGGTCATAGCTAAATAATCTTATCAAGAAAAGAGAGAGTGAAAAAAAAAGGTAAAGCAAAGAAAAAATTTTGCAAAGTTCTTGGAAATTTAAGTGTGGAAGCTTCATAGGGAAGGGTAGAAGTTAATTTTTAAGGGTTCTCATGGGTTAGGCTACTGTAAGAAAGTAATGATTAGGTTGATGATAGAGTATGTACTAGTAGATTATCAGAGTAAAGAATTGAATACAAACTGTTGGACAAATGTGGCTGATGTGTGTAACATTGTTGCTGGGTAGATAAGTGTCAGAAGGAGGAATAGCAATGAAGGAAAGTGGTTTGGTGTGATGAATAGTTTTGCTTTTTTAATAATATCTTTCCAAGGCAGAATTTTTGGACTGTTTTATTATTGATAAAGAGGTGAGGAAAATAATGGAGAGAGTAGTTAGTAAAGCAGAGAATTTTGTATTGTATCATTTGTTACTTATGTTGTGTAGAATACTTTTTGACATAGAAATAAAGTAACATTTATTAAAGGTAAAATAAGGAAGGACATGATGGAATCGGAAATGTTAAAAAGACAGGTTGAGAAGAACAAGAGACATATGAAAATATGAAATAGTGAAGTTAAAGTGAAAAAGTTGAAAGTAACTAAAACAAATTCATAAAAGTAGCAAAGGAAAATACAAAGAGAACCATGTATTTGTATGCAGAGGGTGATTGAGAATATAGAGTAGTATTGAAATGACGAGAAAGATTTACAATGGAAGGATAAGAGATTAGGAATGTAGATGGTAGACTGTTATAAGGGTATATGTAAAAGTAGCAAGATCAGTATGGGTTGGAATGTGAATACGAAAAGGGTGTCAAGAGAGATGTGAGGCGAACCAAAGGAAATTCTGGTGCAAGAGATGAAGTATGAGAAACAAAATTAGAGGAAAACATAGTAAGAGGGGCATATGAGTGACAAGTGGAAAAGTAAAGAAGGCTGTAATTTATAGAGGGAGAGTAAATGAGATCTGAAGGAATATCACAAGGATGAGAATGGATTCAGTAGTGAGGGGATTTAAGGTGCAGGTGGTACACTGCCATTTGAGTAGTAGGATGTGTGTAGATGGAATAAACCTTCATGGAGCTTGTAAATATTAAGGAAGGAGTTTTGCCATTCCCTGTGTTGAACATCGAAATCTCCCACAATGACACAGTAATAGATATGAATGTGTGTGTGTGTGTGTGTGTGTGTGTGTGTGTGTAAGTATGTGTATGTAAGCACCAGGAACTGAGCCTATGAGGAAAAGATCCATGCATTGCTCCTTTTGTTTATAGTTTTAGAAAGAGATGACACAGGAAGGGAGGATGTATTCATTACAAGATAGTAACCTAAGAATTGTTTCATTTGTTCTTATAGGTTGTGCTTGGCTGGCCCATGGGAAATAGTTGTTGATGAGTGATGGATACATTTTTTGGCAAACCTTGGCTTTTTGTGTCAAGGTCCAGCTGCCTTGAGTGGACAGAGCTGCTGATCATGCATCTCTCAAGTTCTGTCGAGTTCGGAAGAGAGGATGTGAGAAGGAGGTATGGCAGAAAAAAAGAATGGTTGAAAAAAATCAAGGATGAAGTTCTTGGATAGTTTGGGCATATGTCAAAGATGAATGCTGATGAAGAGCTTGTTGATAAGGAATGCGAAGGAAAAAGGGGAATGAAGAGACCAAAAGATGAGTTGAAATGGTAGAGTTAAGGTACATGTGGAAGAGGATTATTTTGCTGGAGTGTATGTTACTTTTGAAAGAACTGGGATGCATAACAGAGATTCTACATGAGAAATCCTAATGGATGGTATAAAATGATATAATCATTTGAGAGAGAAAATATAGCAGGCATGTTTATTGATTAGACATATTGATTTTTTTGTATTGTTACCAGAGTTAATACTATATAATGTAATTATATTGATGTCAGAAGTCAGGCTTTCTTCACTGTTGATTGGGTCACCTGCACATGTTACTTCAGTTACAGATATCTTACATGCGTGAGTTTCCATAGTCACTATGAAGCATGCAGTCCAGATTCCCAACAGTGTGCATATGGAATCATCCATTATCAGTAGCCTTTAGCCTCTACCAGTGATAATGTTAGTCACTTACAAAGATGTCCCTTTCAGTGGTGTCGTCATGGATTGTGTGTGTCAGTGAGTCAGGAGCTGGATGATGCAGATGGTGAATCCCCAGTGAGACATAACCCACAGGATGGTGGCTGGGGACCATGGAGCCACTGGGGGCCTTGCTCAAGAACCTGTGGCACTGGAGTAGCCTTCAGGACCCGCGCCTGCGACCACCCACCGTTAGTAGTAGAAACTTCTTGCTTAGGCTTATGCATTCTTTGCAGAATTAGGTGTGCAGCAGTAATCATTAAACTCATTGCTATGTTTATTGACTGTACAAGATTTAAGATTTAACAAAATTTACAGCAACTTTATGAAAATTGTTTTTATAGTACATGTTAAAATGCATATAGTTGCATGTGTGAGTGTGATTACTCTTGGTGTGTTACAGGGAGAGATTATTATACTCTTGTTCCCCTGTCCCTTAACTTTATGTATACATATGCATAAATGCCCCCAGCATATGCCAGGTACTTATTCATCACCCAGCTATCATCAGGAAATTTAACTCAGGCCTATTAGATTGTTGTGTCTCAATGTTAGATATGTCACTATGGTGGCTTTTTTGTGTGATTATGTATTTGTAATTACCTTTTGGTGCTGCATGAAGAGAGAGTTCTGCTCTCATGGGACCCATCTTGCAAACTTCTTTTATCATCAAGTAATTTCTGATGATTTGTTTACTGCCAGCATTTATGGTTTCATCATTTTGTCTCATACCTCAATATTTCCTCAAAGTTCCAAGTGGTAAATTTTTTTTGTTTTCATCTTAAATAGCCTTGATTGGGGCATGTTTTGCCCATGCCATGTTGATCACAATATAGAAAGAAACTTGCACATTCCTGGGGAGTGTAGTTTCAGATGGGTGTATGTGTGGTAGAGAGGAGTTTGAAACATGGTAGGAAGGATGGTTGTGTAGGGTTTGTCAAAGCACTATTGTCAGTGTTGTGTTTGTTAGGGCAGAGAGGATCAGTGAATATGGGTTGTAGTTTTGGTTAGAGATGTAAATATGGAAGTAAAGAAAGGATTAAGGTATGGCATACTCTACCTGACCATGACCATCCAGCCAAAACATGGACATAGAATGAGACAAGGAGGTCAAGAATCCAGTCTGAGAAAGTGATTGAATGAAGAAAGTAATGTTGGGGTGTATGAGAGATCTGGTGTGGTATGGAATGCAAAGGGAATGAAGTTTAAAGTGGTATCATGGTTGAAATATAATACTTTGAGGTGGTTTGGGCATGTGAAAAGAATGCAAGAAAGGAGTTTATAAGAGAATGTTTGATAGTACAATTATAGGGAATGGTGTTCAAGGAAGAACCCCTATGATGTGGGAAAATAGAGTGCAAGAGTACTGCAGGGAGAGAAATGGGGAAGAACGCAAGGAGTGATGTATGCCAGGGAGACATGTATGGACAGGAATATGTGAATACTTTTGGCAAGGCTTCCCCCTTAATGAAAGTTCCCAAAGGGAACAGACACACACAAAAAAAGATATGTCACGAGATAGTTATTATCATATATGTGTTATTCAGTGACCAAGCCTGTTTGTGAAATTTCATCCTGCTGCATAGTGATGATTTCTTCGAGTTGGACGGATAAATGTAAAATAATGGTTGTAGCTTAATATTACATCAAATCCATTGATCTTAGCTAGTAGCATCCTTTACTGTCTCAGAAAGCATTGGTAGTTGATTTCCAAATCTTTTTGATTGCCCCATATTGAAGTTTCTGGTAATAATGTTGTTGACACAATAGTTTTGCTATAGAGAGCCAAAAATACCTTATGCAGCTTATGCTATGACCATGGACACATGGTTATGGTATGCCCACCAAAAGCAATGGTGGATTCTTTTTCCATGTCTTAAAATCAAATGGTTTGTATGCATATGAGACATGATTTCTGACAGCCTGTGGTTTTTATTTACATGAAATATGATTTTCTGAAAACCATAAAATGTCCCAATAGTGTTCTTCCTGTGCTTATAGGCCAGCTTGGGGTGGTCGTCGATGTCGTGGAAAGAGGGAGGAGTGGAAGGTGTGTGGTGTGGAAGATTGTCCACTACCTCATCAGGACTTTAGAGCCCAGCAGTGTTCCCTTCTCACTCGCATTGTCAACCTTGATCCACGCAGAGCAGCTCTCTCCTGGCTCCCATATGAACCTAAGAGACGTGAGTCTAATTTTGCCAGTGTCTTTTTCTTTTCCTGAATGTTGATATAGTAAAGGATACTGTAGTTGCCATAGTATAGGAAGCTGGGTCACTTCATTAGAAAAAGCTAAGTTTATTTTAAGGTAACTGCCTTTGCTGTTCATGCTGTTGACCATGTAGCTTTTCTTTTGGAAAATCTAAAAGTGGGAGAACAGGAAATTTTGTTTTGAAGGGTCATCAAGCACTGCTCTGGCAATGTAGTGGAGGGGACACTAAGTGATTTTTGGCAGGACAAGGCAAGAAGTTACCAGGAAATACTTATGATGATAGTTGTGATAAGATGATAATGATGCAGTTGACAATAATGGCAATAATATAGTGATGGTAATAGTACTCATTATAATGATGTTAAGTGAAATAAATAATCTATTAGTTATCGAGATCACATATGATATATAGGCATAGAATTGTAGCATGATGGCCCACCCCTTTAAGTCCGTAGAATCCCAAAAGGATCTTTGAAATATTTTACATCTTTTTGATGCTGTGGAAGTTCACCTTCCCCTGCTCTGCACAGGGTATTTATTCCTGGAAAAATGTGAGTGAAGTGATTTCATGCAATGTGATCTAAACAGAATTAGGGAAATATAGAGATACATTACTTATGCTTCTTTTTTTTTTGGTTACACATTCCATGCAAAGAAAAAAAAAGTGTGTTCACCAACTTCTTGAAATGGTTTACATATTGAGACATGATGGTAGGGGTGGAACAATAGCTAGGGGAAGTAGGTAGTCATGCACACTCTACTTCTCAAGTTTAGCCACCACTCTTAAAAGAGGCACAAAAACTTAACAGAAAAGGTTCAGAGGAGGGCAAAAAAGATGGCACCAGAATTATGAGAGCTAAGCTACAGGGAAAGGTTGGAGGCTTTTAATTTATCCACCTTGGAAGAGTATGGGGTGACCTAATCACAACCTTTAAGTTTTTGAGAGATCAAGAAAGTAGACATTGCATGACAGTATTTTGAGAGGTATATGGATGTATGTAACATGAAAATAAGTAAGAAACTTGTAAATAAGAATGTAAAGAAATGATTTTATATATATATGAATGGTGAATAATTGGAACAGATTGACTGAGGACAGACAGCATACATAGATTCAAGAGGTTGCATGATGGTAAAGAGTGCTCAAGAGATGGGGCCCCATGAGTGTGAAACTCTCTCCCCGCATAGTATGAATAGGTATTTACATGCCTGCTGCTCACTCATTTAAGAAATGAGAATATGTGAGCATTATACACAGAAGGGTTCTCTGAAAAGAAGCCATTTAAAATTCTTCTGGTACTTCTTCCCTAAGTGGTTGAAGTCCATCAGAAACGATAATAGTGAAAGAAGTACACTAAGATTCCAGGGTTGAAATACTTCTTGAGCTCATCCTTTTAGCTCTCAGAGTGTGAATAGCTAATTCATTATCTGCCAACAAAAATTTTATTTTTATTTGTATTGTTCTTTTACTACAATATTTGCATTGGCAAAATTACTGTATTTTTGTGTTATACTTTCTCCTTATCATCTTTTATTTATTGATTTCTCATTGTTTTACAGGTAAAAAGAAGTGCCGTATTTCTTGCTATAGCCACACCACAAACGAGGTCTACATTGGTCGAGAGTATGTAGTGGATGGGACTCGTTGTTCATATGACCAACCCAATGATATTTGTGTACAGGTAAAAAGAGAGCTTCAGACAGAGC
>JAUUDZ010391456.1:0-15504 GCA_032361705.1 Panulirus versicolor | reverse complement strand
TTGTAAGATGTTTGACAGCATAGTGATCAGGATTTCAGGATCTAGATAAATTTTTTCTCTTATCTTTTTCATTTATATAGGTAGTTATTTGTTCATGCCTGATTTTAGAACCTACTGAAGACGTTTGTATTGAAACCATTGATAGATAATGCAATCAACAGTTTCATTAACTAAGTAAAGGATCAGTTATTTTGAACCAGTTATTTACGTACATATCTAGCTTTTGGTCAAGGGGAGCCAGTTATCAGATTGCCCCAACAGTGATGAACAGTTTAAAACAGGAGTTTTATGAATGCATTGTGTGATTGTGACCTCTAGCTGTTTTGAGTTATATAGGCGATTAATGCCATCACTAAAATTAGTCAGATTCTTGTAAAACTGAATACAGCTGTTGAACAGAAGTAAGTTTATTATGATACTGGCAACCAGATTTGAACAAAAATAAACTTATGATATTTGAGATTATAGAATAACTGATAGCAATATAATCAATGGAGTTTTTTTTATGAAACAAACCAGTTTGCTTTTGTGGGAAGAGAAAATTTCATCATAATAACCTTGAGACATTCTTTTGGAAGGTGTTGAAATTGATGAGGTTGTTTTAGTAGTCACAAGTATAAGTACTTGAAACAGTTAAATATACATGGATATACATTTAGTTTTCTTTTCAAGGAATTAAAAGGACTAGAATTATTGGAAAACTGTCTTAATCATTTGCACATTCTGATTCACTTAGAGAAACAGATGGATTTGTATGTGGCATTTATTGATTTGGAGAAAGCATATGACAGGGTTGATAGAGGTGCCCTTTGGAAGGTCTTAAGAATAAACATATGGACTACTGGCAATCTGTCCATAACCATACAATCTCACTGTATCATATGTAACACATGACAATTCTTAAATCACACTGCCCATTCTTCATAACTCTAGATTTTCCTGCAGTGAGCACTATGTGCTAGCCCTGCCTCTTGGCAAAATGGTAGGAGCAGTAGATAGAAGTAGTAGGTAGGAACATTTAGGTAGGATTATTTGGTAGAACATTAGGTAGAAGCAATAGGTAGGAGAATTAGATACAAGTAGTCATTAGGAACATTAGATTGGAGCCTCTGTGAACACTGCGCTTGACTTGCCCTATCCCAGTGGTCTGTTAAGGGTGAGGCACTAAAGGATAAGAAGCGGCACTGAAGTTTTTATAGTTATAGAGACTCTGTTGCTGTGGCTTACTTTTTGAGGGAGTCCCAGTTGGAACAGGCATCAGAGTTATAGATAGATAGAGGGAAGAAAGCTGCTGGAAGTTTTTATCACTGGTGTAAGGCACATGTAAGAGTAGGAAGAGCATAGAATGACTAGTTCTAAGTTTAGGTCAGTGTGGCAGAGTTTTTGATGTCACCATGACTGTGTATAGATGGGATGATAAAGGAGGTAAATGCAAATCTTGGAGAGAAGGGCAAATATGCTGTCTGTAGGGGATGAGAAGGCCTAAGAAGTGAGTCAGTTGTTATTCACTGCTGATGCAGCACTGGTGGCAGATTCAAGTGAAAAACTGCAGATGGTGTCTGAGCTTAGAAGAGTGTGTAAAAGGAAGAAGTTGAGAGTAATGTTGAGTAAAAGCAAGGTTATTAAGCTTAGCAGGGTTGAGGGACAGGTTACATTGGGTGTGAATCTGAATGGAGAAAAATTGGAGAAAGTTAATTGCTGTAGATACTTGTGAGTGGACATGGCTGTGAATGGAACCATGGAAGCAGAAGTGAGTCATAGAGTTGATGAAGGGTAAAGGTTTTAGGAGCACTGGTGAATGTGTGGAAAGAGATATCAGGGAGAACAGAAAAGGGTGTGTTTGAGGTAGTACCAACAATATTATATGGATGTGAGGCATGGTCTTTACATGAGGTTGTGCAGAGGAGGGTGGATGTTTTGGAAATGAAAAGTTTAAAGAGAACATATGGGGTGATGTGGTTTGATTGAATAATAAAAGAGCAAGAAAGAGATGTGGTGATAGAAAAGAGCAGGTGAGAGGGCTGAAGAGGGTGTGCTGAAATGGTTTGGACATATGGAGAGAATGATTAAGGAAAGGTTAACAAAGAGGTTATATATGTCGGAAGTGAAGGGAACGAGGATGATCGGGACACTGAATTGAGGATGGAAGAATGGACCATTAAAGATTTTGAAATGATTGGGGCCTGAACATGCAGGAGGGTGAAAGGTGCGCACAAGATAGAGTGAATTGGAATGATGTATACAAGAGTCAGTTTGCTATCATGGACTGAACCAGGGCATGTAAAGTAGCCAGGGAAAGCCATGGAAAGGTCTTTGGGTATGTTTGTGGATAGGGAGCTGTGGTATTGGTGCATTACACATAACAATTAGAAATTGAATGTGAGTGAATGTAATCTTTCTTCATCTGTTCCTGGTGCTATCTTGCTAATGCAGGAAATGGCAATCAAGCGTGAAAAAATATAATCATGATTTTTATAAAGTAAGTTTATTGTATATTGTATAGTTTAATGGGGGCTGCCCCCATTGCCAACCCCCTCTTGAATTCATCCCTGACATGGCTTCTTCCCTGTTTCTTTCTAATGAGATCTTCACACCACATTTCCTTTTCATACTTTCATTCGTTAGTCTTTTTGTTTTCATGATTTGAGTTGCACTGTAGAAGTTATTCATCTTAGCTTGTATGATTTTTTTTTTCTTTTTATGTATCCTGACCCATATAAGTATACAAGCTTCTTAAGAGCACACTCTGTAATTTAATTCTTTCCCTGTTTGCCAGAGTTTTCAGAGCATCTCCAATATTTCTACCTTCCAAAACCCTCTCTTACCTGTTTGTTTCAAGTAATGGGAGACTAGGGTTAAAAGTAGTCCGTTATATGAAAATGTTGAAGTATACCAACGATATAGGAAAAATCAAACAAGGTATTGCTGAGCTCATCAGGAAGAAATGTAATGAGGAAATGGAATCAAATCTGATCTTTCCTGAAGGGTACATGGTAGCAAGGAAGGAATTAAAAAATAGGGTAAGAGGAAGTTTTGTACAGTGTAAAAGAAAACCTCAAACTCCAGGAATTACCACTTGATAATGGTCCTCGTAGGCAGTATGTAATTGGAAAAGTGACTGTCAAATAAAAGTATGTAACTCTTTTGTGAGTGTAGAATATTTCAGAATGACTTTGTGAACCAGAACAGATATCAAATGAAATAATGAAAGCACATAGGGAGTGAAACAAAAAGTTCTTATAATTGGTGTTTTACTTACACCCTAAAGTCTCTATCCTGGCATTCCAAACTCTTGCATCTCCTATAATCTAGCACTTGTAAGGGTACTGGTGCTCAGTGAAATGGCAATTGTGTTTGCAGAATTCATCCCTCTGCTCTCCAGGCACTGCCCAGGTATCCATGCATTGCCAAGATCCATTATTTGTTCTATTTTGAACTTTTTATTATAGCTAATTATGTGAAGCAGGTGACAATGCAAGATTTGTTTAAGAAGGCATCAGAACATCGTCGATGCCCAGTAACAGTATTTCCAAACCAAATCCTTTGTCTGATACTCCTGAGCCTGAGCTAAGTTTCAGTTTCCGTAAGTGGACGTCCACTTCAGCTCTTATGATGGATGAAATGCAAGACCTACCTCTTGCCTCTCCAGAAGCACCAGTCTTATTACAGCAAAGTAACATTACTGTTTTCTCAACCTCAGCTGGGACGGATACCACCTACCAGCACTTTAATTTCAGTATAATTGCCTATTGCTACCTTAATGAGAATTGTTAATTTTGGCACTAGAAATGAGAGAAAATATTTGGTAAGTACTGTAATTAACTGTAGGTTGATGTTGCTTGAAGGTTACATAGATTGAGTAATATCTTGTTCAATGTACTTTCCTGTCCCCGTAGCAGTACTGATACCCATAATCCAATGAAGACCATAATTCAGCAGCTACAAAGTCCTCCCAAAGTTTATTGGATTTGAGATGTTGGAGTGTTCAGAGAAGTTGACCGGAGACACTTAAATTAACTTAGGGAGAGTAGATATTGTAAATTATACACTTGCTTTGAATTTATCTTGGAACACTGCTTGTTCCATTATTTTACTGAGTGCAGTAGAAGCAGAGGCATATATGGGGTCATCATACTGTCAGTGGGCTGAACTAGTGCATATCAAGCAGTCAAGGTAAATCACGGAATAATAGGTGAGGCTATATTGTGGATGTTGGGCTCTGGTTTCAGTGCATTGTACATAACAGCTTGAGAGTGTTAGTATATAAATGAGGTTGTTGTGCATTCCTTCCTGATGGTATCATGTTAAGGCTAAAGAAGTAATGAGCTATACAGAAAATCATCACATTTCTGAAAATTAAGAGAAATGCTTTAAAGATCAGGTTTTGATTGTATCTTGATAAGAAGATGAATCAAGAATGCATTGATAACAAAGTACAGGCTCCTTTAAAATATAATTTACACATGCTTGCTTACAGACAAGGAGCCTCCCCCACCACTTCCTGAAAAGAAAGTGCCGGCACCACCACCTCCAGAAAAGAAGCCATCGAACCTCTCAAACTCAGTTCCAGACACTCATGAAATTTGTGCCACTCCAAAGAACACTACAGAGACAGACATGCCAAAAGCAAACAAGAAAACTGCTGCTAAGGGTGAGAGTTGGTATAATTAATGAAATATATAAAGCTTTTCCTATCCAATAGGATTTCAGTAAACACATTCTATCTTTGATTGAGTATCTAGTAAGCTGTCCCTTCATCAGCATACATTTGTTCAAGCTTGTGTTTTTCACAATAGAACCCATGTTTGCTCTTTCATTTTATATTACTTTCCTACCTGCTCCTACCCAACTCAGTCATTCACCTGTGGATTAAGTTGATGTTACTTAAACAGGCCTGATGAGGATAAGGGGGTCTCTGCTCCAGGGTCTGGGATCAGTCAAGGAGCGCTAGTCTGAGCTCCTCTTTCAAATCCAATTAATCCTATTTTAAATGTAAAGCAAAACCCCTTGTCCTCACTTTGTCATTATTACATGATACACTACATGAATTTTACATTGTTTTGAGCTCATTTCTACCCTGATTTAGGATCCTTTCAGTTAGTTCTTTAAAAAAGTAATGAGAAAGGATCCTTAAGAACATAGCCAGACATTTCCCTTTCATCCTGAGGAGGTTGTTTGCCCCAGGGCCTGTGCTAGCTTTCGACAACCCTGTACTTAAACTGTGCATGTGTTTTTCTTTTCCCCTATGAGAAAGACATTATCAAAAATACTTCCCACATATTCTCTGTGTGTCATAGATGGCAACTAAAAGGGGTGGAAGCAGGAGGCTGGAAATCCTCCCCTCCAATTTTTACTTTTTCAAAAGGAGGAAAAGAGAAGGGGCCAAGTGAGGATTTTACTGTAAGGCTCAGTCCTCTCTTATTGACACTACCTTGCTAATGCAGAAAATGGCAAATATGTATGAAAAATATATATATTCATATCATTTTACATAATCACTGTTTCCTGTGTCAGCAAGGTAGCACCAGGAAACAGACAAAGAATGGCCCATCCACTCATATACACATATTTATACATAAATGCCCATGTACGCACATTTACATACATATACATATCAACACACACACACGCACACACACCCATAGGCATTTACATATATACACATGTACATATTCATACTTGTTTGCCTTCATCCATTCCTGTCGCTACCCCACCCCACAGAACTCAATGCATATTAATTCATTTCAGTGAAAAAATGTACAAAGTCATTAACCCTTCCTGTGCACATTTAATTTTTTGGACTCCTCCCATTTGCAAAAGACAGTAAATTACTATACACACACCAATATAGTGTTTGTGTTTATGTACAGTACTTTGCACATTGCTGTGCATTTTTTCACTGAAATAAATTAGTAAGTATTGAGTTCTGGAACCGCTGTAGCCAAGGGGTTGATTACATGGAAAGGCAGTCAGTGATCTGGTAATAATTGTTGCAACTTTACATGAATGTTGAGTGCTTCATTCTTGCTTGTGGAAGTAGATTTAGGTAAAATTGTTTTGAAGATTTGTGTTGGATCTAACAGTGATAATTTTGACTCAGTGGACTGGCCTGTACATACATGCATATATGAATGTTGAGATGAAGCAGCAATCTTAGTGATGGCCTCAGGAGTTTCAGATTATTTCAACTTCTCAGACTTTCCAGAGTCTGCTGCACTGTATGAGCAAAGGTTCTGAGTTGAACAAAACTTATGGTAATACCTTTAGTTAAATTCAGCATGAAATTTTAGAGAAATAACAGTAACAGTGGGGGACAGTAACTGAGACAACAAGTGTTTGACAGATAGACTGAGGATGCGTAACACACCACTTCTTGTTATGGCTGTATGAATGTAGCCAGAGAAAATACACCACAGAGATACTAGACTTCACTCATTCCCCATTGAAGTTAATTTCATGCACAATATTTTGTAATATTCCAGAAGAGCCAAGCCTTACTCTTGATACAGATGGGGAAAAGCTGAAGCATGTTACTCATCTCCGTCCCAAAGGTCCTTCACGAAGACGACCACCCTCGGGCATATTCAAAGAAAATGTAAGTATTCAAAGTTTCTTTATGCAGCTCATTTTCATTATTCCTGATATTATTTGATATCAACTACTTTCTCTATATCTACTACCTACAATATTATATAAACTCTCATTAATGTATCTAAAATATTCTTTAAATGAATTACAGGACAGGTCATTTACAGAGATAAACATTTTGAATTTTACCTAGAGGTTGTATACAACCTTGCTTTGTATAATGAAAATAACTTTTTCTTCATACATGTTTGCCATTTTCCGTGTTCGTGTGGTAGTGCCAGGAACAGACAAAGAAATGGCCTTATTTACTCTCATCCACTCTTTATCCATAATCAGGCCCGACAGACCTTTCCATGGTTTCCCCCAACCACTTCATATACCTTGGTTCAGAGGTCAAGTCAGCCTGTGGAAATGAGTTATTTTAGAGGAGCATGTGGTATGACGAGATGGAATGAAGAAAATAATGAGGATGTGTTTGAGAGATTTGGTATGGCAGGGACTGCGCAGGGAATGAATTGTGGAGTGGTTTGATGGGTGAAACATAATACTTTGAGGTGGTTTGAGCATATGGACTGTTTGTAAGGTGAATATATGACAGTATGATTAGAGGGAGTGACAGAAATGGGGAAAGAATGCTTGGAATGGTGTATGCAAGGGAGGCATGTAAGGACAGGGATAAATGGAGACCCTTGTCTTGGCCACTTGGCCACTAAAACACTTCACCTCCTCCAAACTTTCATAGAAGAGGGCCTTTGGGTAGTTATAGGTAAGGTACATACGTACATATATGAATCTTTTATTTTTGATTAGCGTAGGACCACTTTCTATGAAGGAGTCCTGGTGTTACCTAGTCTTATTTCTAAAGACATTTGCAGCCCAAGGCTGCACTGTTTCCAGAAGAAATGTAGACTCCTTTAGAGTAAGAAGTTTTTTGACAACTCTGTAGTCCCAGTGATACAGCCTCACCAAACATGACTTTCCACCAGCAGGTACCCTTTTGCGTGTAGAGCCTAGTAACACCCCGTTCATATACACATACATTCATGCAAATACAACAAATACTCAGTATCACTTCTGGGTAATTAAAAGTATGCAGATACTTACCGCCTCCCCGTAAGTACTTCATCATTATATTCTGTGTACCACTAATTACCCAGAGTAAGTATTGGGGTTAGGGAGTTTGTAATAGGTTATTATAAGAATAGAGGTTTCAGTTAGTGATTGGCCTGAAACTCTGTTGCCCTAATTTACACTGCTTAACCATTGGATTTCATCCTCATTGTTGTTGTATCCCATCATCCTTATACTACAGTTTCACTCACAGCTGTGTTTCATACATACACCATGGTTAATTTTCATTATGGTCCTCATGGTGTGATCCCCTAAAAGTTCCTGATAAGAACGAGGTAGCAACATTTATTGAAAACTGTGCCTTTGTACTGCATCATATTCTCCATGACAGGTCTCTTTGATTATACAGGATTTGGATCACTTCACCTTTAACTCCTAAGCTTGCTACCTCTTCCCAACCTTACATCCCTTGACAGGCCACACAGCACAGACCAGGGAAGCTTGTGATTGTGGACACAAAAATATTCCCCAGCAGTGGCCCATTATATTGTCTCTTTTGATACTTTGGTTGGGTCCTACTTTCTACCAATAGATCCTACTTCCCTTGTCAGTATACCCTCCAGCACCACCACAAGGCTTACATTCCCATCGTCCAACCATCCTACATGCACTCTTTAACTGCTGGTGTATCTTACTTCTCCACTGTCTGAAGTATAATCTTCCATATCTTTTCAATAACTCACCATAACTGTTCTGTAATTGATTTTATCTATAGTGCTACCCTCACATGCATCCATTTATTACCTTAGTCTCACCTTTCCAGTTTCCAGGACAGTCCTGTATCCACATTCGTCTTCCTTGTGTCATTTACCAATAATATCATTTCCAGTCAGTTGTCCTGAATCTTTGTCCTGAGGTTCCAGAGTAGCATCCTCTAACCCACTTGCAAAGGGCTGTCTTTTAACCTAATCACACTACTTCTTTCTCTCACAGCATGCCCTTTTAAGGTCATTACTTGATAGTTCCCTTGCATTCAGTAAATTTTACTCAAGAGCGGCCATCCAATCATTTAGCTCACCACTACATCAGTGCTGTATGGATAGCAGCAGTTCGAGGGCTAACATCGGTTCGTAGCCCATTAATGATGAAATGTGGGGAAGGTGTGCTATTCTCCATTTCACTTATTGTCCCCAGTTGCCTAGTCCACTGTCCTTCCTGCTTTACTTCTAGTGCTTGGAGCAACTAATGCTTGGTGTGGTGGAAACATTCATACCATGCACCCTACTGGGTCATAGGGCATGGCCTTGGACATCTCACCTCCCCATAACCAACTCATTTCTTTGGTAAGAGCACTTTGGAACTGCTGGCATCTGATCAGAGTGAATCCTTTTTTAGGGTTTCATATGTATTGACTTTCTCCTCCACTAAGAGCTTAGCTACTGTGTTGTCCCTATGACCATGAGTTGCTAGTGCCCATTTGTACTTAGAGAAGACATCAGTCACAACCAGAACTTTCTCCCATCCATCACTTTAAGCCGTAGCACCATGAAGTCTAGAGTGCGCATCTAAAATGGCTGGTCACCTGTCAATGATGTCACCAAAGTCTAAACTTCTAAGGCCATAGCTTTGGACACAGTACACCTAGAAGACTTGTGATAATGCTCAGCTATACGTGTGTCCATGCATGGCCAGTAAGACTGTGCTTTAGCCATTGGCTTATCCAGTCTACCCCTTGCTCGGCCATCTCTATAAGCATAGTTCTCAAAGCTTTATCACAGAGGGAATTGGTTCGTACCAGCTGCTTTATATCTTGCCTTTTGGGGTTATCCCAGTGTCTAAACAACATTTGTTCCTCTAGTTGTACTGTATGCCTCTACCTCCATAGCACAATGAACTCTAGACCACTTTGCACCTCTGTCAGTTTTCATTCTTTGATTTCATCTTTCATCTTAATGCACTGTAGGAGTCTTGAAGATTTGCTGAATGACAGATTTTGCTGTCAAGGGGGCTTTATAGTGAACTGAATAAATTGTGACCTAACACATGGAATTTTATTATCCCAACCCTTACATTCATCTGTAGTTACCTTTGTAAATATAAACTTTAGATATACAGTGAAAGTAACTTAGAGAAGTAGACAGAGATCATAGGCATGGAATCATTACACGTACCAGAATACTTTAAGACATGTAGGAATCTCATTAAATTATGTGTACTCACAGAAGGATAAGCCTCCCCTCTCCTGCACCACAAATGAGCAGGGTGTTAAAGCTTATGGGTACTTTGAAGTAAAAGCAGGAGAATTGATAAAAGAAAAATTCTACAAACCCAGGAAACCCAATTCAACTTAATATGAGATGAGGAATCTTATCCTTGTGTGAAGAGTCCAGGGCACTCGCACTTCTAAATCTGAAATAATTTTTCAGTTTTTTTAAATCTTCTTATGCTGTCACTTTGAAATATGTTATTTTTTTGTTAAAGCTAATTCTGATGAACAAAAAACAGTAGAAACTTTTGATTATCTTCTATTCTAAAATTTATGTGATAGTTCTCGAATCACATCTGAGGTACACTTAATCCATATTGAGATGCCAGTAAGAAATGCCATCTTGTTATGGGCAAGCAATTGATATTTATGTTCGTACAAATGATTTTTTTCTCAAAGTCCAAACTCATTCGCATATGACTCACCGCATACAAAAAGTCTCCTCTGGCAAGCCTGTATTATTGGGAGTACAGTCTTGTCAAAGAACTTTAAACTTTAAGTAGTCCACATTTTCATGCTACTGGATGTAGCACAGCCTTGGGTGGGAGAGGCCTCTGAAAAGAAAGTCCTTGAGAGTTTTTAAAGAAGATAGCATACTTCATAGAGATTAAGAAAATGTTTTGGAAAGAGGTCAGTAGTGTGAGAAAAAGAAGAGAATAAATGGAGACATCATTGAATAAGGCATATAGAAAGGTATCGTTGAATGAAGCAGATAGAAAGGTGGTAACAGGCAGATATAAGGTGAAAAGGAAATGGTAGGGCAGCATATGTGGGATATTTTGGACGTGGAGGTATGTTCAGTGAGAAAATAATGGCTAATAGTGTAATAAAAAGAGAAGAGGTGGTGAAAGCCATGTGAAAGATGAAGTGTTGTGTGAAGTCTTTGCATAATATAATGGTGGATTTGCTGAGTTTAAAGCCATAATATGCAGTTACAAGTGGGATATTTTGCTTTTCTTTTGTGGATCAGTTTTTTGAGGCTGCACTACACTTAGTAGCAGGGACAAGGTAGACTAATTGAGGGTGATACAGCCTTGCCAATCACATTGTGGGTTTTGTTCATTCATAATTTTCCCAGAACTTCTTTCTGAAGGCTCCTGCAGCCCATGCTGTATTACTTCCAGCAGCAGGGAGCTATGGACTCCTTTAGAGTGAGAAGTTCCTTGACCAGATATACAATCTTATTAAAGGTGATTTTTTTCACTTGCAGTGTAACATCTTGCAGGCCAAACCTGGTAACATCATGCTATTCAACATAGAGGAAAATTCTGTTTTGTTGATTTGATCCCAAAGCTGTTAGGCTGATTGCTTTTTTGCACGCATTTGCTTACTTTTAGCTAAGAACACCATTGTTACATGAATTATGAACACTAGAGTTTACTAACCCATTGCACACTATATTAATGTTTCAAGTCCTGACTATTCCATTCAGTTGCCATTCTTATGCATATCAATTTTTTTCTTTAAACAAAATTAGAGTACTAGATTTTTCAGCCTTTTTCACTAGCTTGTAGAAAAAGAATTGAATATCAACATTTTATTCATTATGGTCTGATTTTTAACTTTTTTGGTTTAATTTTCCTTTTGCAACTAAGTTCTTTGTAAAATAATCAAGAGAATAATCAGGATGAAATAAAGAAGGGTTATTTATCTTAGCAGTGCATAGTTAACAGATTCTTCCCATATGTACCTCTTCTGTTAATTGACTGATTCATTTCCAACAAATTAAGAAATATGCAAAATGATTTCAACAGGAGATAGCTTTCCCAGCTTGATTTAAATTTTAATGTAGAATTCTGTAGTCCAATGGAGATCTCTCAATGTTAAGATGCACTGACTTCACAGGCCTGTACACTGTATGTTGTTAGTATTGCTTTCACTTGTACTCTGTCAGCTGGTGTGGTTCTTTTGTCTAACCTTGTATATCATGGTTTCTCCTCTCTGCTGCACAGATGAAAAACCAAAACAACGCTGATTCTGACTCCCCACTTCCCCCCACACCTGAAGATGAAGTCGACAATGTAAGTGTCCCCATGGCTCAATAACATTAGCACAGCTGCAAAATACAATCTGTTTTTAACATTTGGAATCAGGAATTAGATGTGTTGATTTATACATTGCTTTGAGTGCAGTATTTTGGGATTTTTTTTTCATCATTGTTTACTAATTAAACAAGGTATCACCAGCTTGTATTTAGAACTACAGCAAATACACTCTTCAGTTCTACCCCCTCACATAATGCATGGCTACTCATGTAGCTTTTATATTCATTCATGCAGGGGAATTCAAGATATAGGTGCAGTGCATGTTATTGTTCAAAAATTGTGCTGCACTTCATTCTAACACTTGATACTTTGAGTATTATTTATATAATGTCATATTATTTTGTATATAGAGGATATAGTGTTATAAGCCAAATTTTAGAAGTGTTTTATGTGATTGAGCTAGCCCTATAGTTTTGGAAGCTGTGTCTTTAATGAACTTTGTAATATTTATTCTTTCATTTTTTTCCCTTTAGTAAAGCATAGGAAAAGTCTGTTGTCAAAGAGTGCTTTACATTACATTACATTACTTTACTTTTGGACTCCTCATCATGAACTGTGGATGTGATGTGAGATGACTCAATGGTTTGTTACTTGGGCTTGCAGTTTCCAGTAACAAATTTTGAAGGCATGGGTATTGGAGTAGTATCAGAGGTAAAATGAGTTATTGAAGTTTTTACTGGGATTTGGTAAACTCAACGTATCAAAGGCAGCATTGCCTTGCGCAAACCACTGTTCACCACTGTCTTTTCTTTAGAAGTATGATGAAATGGGTCCAAAGATAGAAAATACAGCAGCAAACATAGTGAACCCAAACTGCAAAACCCTTTACTAAACTACAGTGAATATATGAAGGTAAGGAGAGGAAGGGGGCTTATAAAGAAGAGAACATAATTGTTCATTGGACTTCTTTGTGGAAATAACTTCTTACAGCTTTAGAACCTGAGGGTTTCGTGGCAGGAATTATCCTGTGAGCATGGGACATGATGATATTGGTGGTTGGAGGCTTGGGGAAACCCCTATACTAATTTTAGAATTATAATGGTATAGGTAAGCATTAGTTAAAAAAAGAAGAAAAAAAAAAGAGGTGCCATGTAAGGGAATGTCCTCACTAAATCAGTTAACTAACATGCTGGCAGAGCTCCTTCACCCTCAAAGAACAATCTTTTCCTGTGGAAGGTTCCTTACATAGGCTGGGGTGTAAACCATATCACTGACACTATAGGCATGGGCATTAGAGACTGGCTTGGACTTCAGGACGTCTATCCTATGCATGACAACGTATCTGTCCAACAGAGGAAGTTTAAAAGCATGAAAAATAAGATGATCCCTAGAATAATTGATGAAGAGTCCATATAGGCTTTCAAGGACCCTACTGGACAAAGACTATGATTAAAGGTCCTTGCTTTTGATGAAATTTGAGGAAGTTTGGTTGAAACATTTCATGGATTGTATTAAGTTTTATGTCGTAAGGTGAAAACAATAAGGAAACCGAGATAAGGACTAATTGCAGATACAAAACCTTCTTGAAGGAATAAGTAGGTTGGAAAACAGTCACTGAAGGGAAAAAGGAGCACAGTTGTTTCACACAACTCAAAAAGGGCTCATAAGGTGTAGATGCATGGAAAGCCTTGTAAGTGTTAGCCTTGTTCTAGTTCTGTCAGAGAAGCGAGGAATAGAGGGGCACATACCCACTAAGGTGATGACTTCTTGGTCTTTTTCTACTAACTTGGAAGGCCCCACCAAAATGAGTCATACAAGCAGTTTTTAGAAGATCTGGTACACTGCATGAGGCTTTTAGCAATAAATCTCTCAAACTTTCATTTGTTGTCAGGGAAGATAAATTCCAAGCATGAAATTCATCCCAAGCAAGTGAAAAGTAATGAGGATGGAACAAAAAAAAAGAAGACCTCAATTCGATTATTATTAGCAGGAGATAAGCTTTAGGATTGTGTGTGTGAGGACGTGGAAGTCAACGTTGTCCCTAACCTGTCGCCAGAGTCCCATATTAATTGAACGGTAAAGGAAACAATCAGCTAGCTGGCAAATATGAGAATAGCTTTCAAGTATATGGATAAAGAAATATTATCTAAACTATTCATATCTTACATGAGACCAAAACTAAAATATGCTTCTCAATTGACCAGTTTACCAAGCTATTCATATCCTACATAAGACTGAAGGTAGAATATGCTTCTCAAGTTTGGTCATCACACCTGAAGAAACACAAAGAGCTGCTAGAGAAGGTCAAGAGGAGAAAAATTAAAATGGTTCCAGAATTAAGAGAACCAAGTTATAAAAAAAAGGCTAAAGGCTTTAGATTTGCCCACGTTGGAGGAGAAAAGAGTGACATGTGACCTGATCACAACCTTTTAAGTTTTTAAAACAGATTGATAATGTGGACAGTGAACAGTTCTTGAGAGATGTAGGGATAGAGCAACCAGAGGACAAAACATGAAATCAAATAAGAAACTTGATCAAAAAAGGTGCAAAAATAACTTTTATAAGAATGGTGTATGAGTGGAATAGAATGACTGAGAACATTATTACTGCGGACACTGTACAGATAATAAAGGTGTATGTTTGTAGAAAATGTTCAAGAGATGGGGCCCCACGAGTGTAAAACCCTCCTCCCAAACAATAAAAGTAGGTGAATGATCACACACATACACACACTTCGAGATGTGGAGGAGTACATCGGAATTTTCATCAAGCCCCTGAGAGATGAGAACCAGAGGTGAGTCACTTAGGAGAAAAAAGTCACCGGTAGATTTAGCACTGCAAAATCCATGCTGTTGATAAACAGGAATGGAATTGGATTCTAAGTTTTTAAGAAAATTAAAGAGTTAAGAATAGTTTCAAAGAGAGTGGAGACGGCAGAAGTGAGAGCAGTGGAGTAATAGAGACGTTAAAATGGTCCTCTTTATTTAGGGATGATTCTCACTGAAGCATGCTTCCAAGAGGAAGGAAATGTTGGAGTTATAAGATGAGAAAGGATCAGAGCTGTCTCACAGGCACTAACCATATGCCATATTCCTTGTCCACTTGGAGCAAGGAGTGTACTTAGAAGACCCTGAGTGAAGAGAATGTAGGAGTTAGCGTAGGTTGATGGTGACAGAGGATTAGAAGCAAAATCATCCAGAATTAGATTAAAAGGAAAGAAGGTATCAAAACACTGTGCTAGAGTTACCCTCTCCCTGTGGCCTGTTAAGGGTATGGCACTAAAGGCTAAGAAGTGGCACTGGAGTTCACCAATTGTGGAGACCCTTTTGCCAAGGTCACCCTCTTTAGGGAGTTCCCAGAAAGAATAGGTATCAGAGAGATAGGTAAGTAGATAGAAGGTACCAGAAAGAGCAGAGTTGAGTAAGGTTGAATTACAGACATTTTTGGAGATGTTTTTGGTTGAGTGCCAAACAGGTTTGTTGGCAGAAAAGAGTTATATCAGCACAGTTTCTTTTCTTGAAGGTGTGCTTAACTTTACAAACAACAGCTTTACAGTGGTTCCGACTAGAAATGGAAGCAGAGTGGGTTTCAGGG
>JAUUDZ010391455.1:11266-27608 GCA_032361705.1 Panulirus versicolor | reverse complement strand
GAGAGAGAGAGAGAGAGAGAGAGAGAGAGAGAGAGAGAGAGAGAGAGAGAGAGAGAGAGAGAGAGAGAGAATTTGTCGAGACCGCCCGAGCGCCTTGCTTCTAGCATCTGGCTTTTGGAAGAGGTTAGGTCTGGGAACGTATGGTAGCCAGGCAGAGAGCAGGCGTGTTACGTTCATTGCCAGTCAAAAGGGTAGGTCCTTAAAGGCCATTTAGAAAGATTACGAAGGTCGGTGAGAAGCGTAGCCCGGGGAAGTGGGTCTGGAGGAGAGATCGTATGTTAGTGTTGGTATTTGTGGTAAGGGAGATGGTGGTGCTGCTTCACTGCTTATGATGATGGAGATGGCGTAGGGGTTGTTGGTAATCCGTTTGTAAGCGGTGATCTTTTTTCTTTTCTTTTGTAATGGTGTTGGTTGAGAAGCTGCTATACGGCAAATGGAGATTTTATTTCACTGTATTTTGATCCAGGAGTTAGTGAGGAAAATGGTGGTAATTGAGAAGTTGATGCGGGAGGTGTTGACAGGAGAGTGGTTGGTGCGGAGGAGGATAGTAGCAGAGAGAGGTATGCCGATGATAGGGACGTGTTTTCAGAGGAGACTATGATTGTCGTGGAAATGATGGTAGGGAGGGAGGTGCTGGTTTTGACGAAGTCGCTGTAGTAGTGATGGCGATCAAAGTGAGCGTGTGACTGGTTGTGGAGCTAGTGTGATGCCGGCGGCACCTTTAACCACGTTTGCCATAGTTTTCATATACATTTTTTTTCTTTTATAGGAATAGATCCTTGACATGTGTCAGGGAAACTATGAATATAACGACGGAGTTCGCACATGAAATATACGACAGTAGCAGGCGGGAGCCAGAGGGCGGGTTGCCAGACGTAGTGTTACGAACTGATTTTTTTTTCTTTTTCTTTTTATGTAACCTCGGCAGAACAGACGTCGACTCTAGCCGTAGCACATTCCGAGCCAGAGTGACAGGTAATGTGCAAGCCTGGGTGAGGTGCGAGAGTTACTTAAGGCTTTAGAAATCGGATTCTAATACCATAGTAACGTGATTTATCAGCAGGGTTTAAAAAAAAATGTGCAAGTATTGGTCTTATATAGTACAAGGAGGGAGATCAAGACGATACCCAGAAGTAATTACCGATGTCATTGACTAGAAGAGTATGTAAATGATCAAAAAAAATATGTAAGAAAAAATACAGCATCCTGATCTTTGATTTTTGAATGATTTGCAGACTACGGTATTGCTTCGTACACTGTTTTATGTTACAGAACACGTTTGTAAAGTGAGTAGCGTTAGCGAACCAAGATGTTAAAGACTAAGGCCCACAACCTGAGAGGTCAGATACACTGTAAATACTTCACTCAGGGTCTTGGATTTCTCCACCGTGCCTACCTTAGTGTTTTCGATGAGTGCAAGCCATGTGTTGAATAGTCGTCTTAGGTCCTCGATGGCGTAAGTACTTGGATACGAATTCCTGCCATCAGCAGCGATATAGGCTCCATGGCTGGCACACGTCACGACCCGTAGGCTAGGCTTCGAATTCTGTGCTGCTGTGCCCAGCGTGGTCACCGGTATTGACTGGTTTGGTCTTCAGGGCTTATGGAAGAAAAAAAAAACTGTGACGTCAGACACACCCGACCGTGTTGACATCTCGAAGGAAAGCAAAGTCTAAAAAGAGAATGAAGAATCAGACAGTATTGCCTTCGTCCCTGAGCACCCGAGGACCTAGTATCGCTCTGCCAGGTTTCGTTATGTAGGATACTCCACGTAGAACCTGAGACGGTGAAAGTGCACTCGGGCGCTTCTTTCATCTGGTGATTATGAAACCCTTCCATCAAGGATCAGTCACAAGTGCGCCTACAGTCATGCTGTATAATTCGCAACGAAACAGCTTCCGTTTTGCTCTCGTGACACACTGGTTTCAAGTTGAATGAACGTATAGGGGGCAGTATGATAGTGACACACTGGTTTCAAGTTAAATGAACGTATAGGGGGCAGTATGATAGATTGATTTAATGCCTACATAACAAGTGTATTGTCAAACGACCAAGAGTATTCAACATTTTGGAGTGACAGTATATGTCGAATCGAATCTATCATCGTGGGTCATAGCACTCAAACGCGTTCTGGAAACGGAATGCAAGGGGAAAAAAAATAGTGCAACTTTTCCCCCTGTTCATAACTCACACTAAACCCCCACTTCATACGAACGTTGGTCTTCAAACTTCAGTGAGTGATGCATTTTCTAAACTGGATGATTGACGGTATTCCTCATTCAGACTTTAGTAAACCAACCATGCCCGAATATTCCCAGTCCAGCTACGTCTGTTTCCTGTTGCTTCATACCATGGCCCTCTGATTAGGTACATCCTCTAGACAACTCATGCACACATGACTCACATCATCGTACGCTCAGCCGATTTTGAAATGGTTACCTGAAAATGTTGGAAACATAGCGAGGATAATGTGTACTTATTGATTGGTTTTACATTACTTGTTTTTCAGAAGAAAAAGGTTTAAGAAGCCTTATGATCTTATTTTGAGGTAGGTATTGTGCCCACCCGTATTCTTTATATGGGTATGGTATTCATTAGAGTAGGCGCTTTGGGTTTGGTTCTTGCTGTGAATTACGTTGCCGATATGTACGTATCTGTCATTCCCCATAGCACAGAAGAGATCGTCTTCGTCTGTGAACTCCTTCCTGCCAGGTCTCACAAAGACAAGAACAAACACAGACAGTTACTGGACACAGGGTTATCTGTTTACATATAACATTAGATTGTGCTCATTTCGCAGAGCTTATCATCGATGTTACTTGTGTCGCCGACGTATCTTGGCAAGCATTATTTTCACCATCAACCTTCCCGTTCGTTGGGAATCATGATTCGAGATAGTGTTGGTCGCAGTTTTAAAGACTCTAAATCAGATTCACTCGCAACTTTATACAGTTATTTCCCCAGCATTCAAGGAACTGAACGACATAAGACACGTAACTATAGTTTGGCTTTTACATGAAATGATCTTTTTATGAAAATGTTTAACTTGTAACTTACTTCATGATTTGAAGAAAGTTCAACCCAAGTCCATTACGTACTGCACTTCTTTCTCAGCATCTACAGTACTGAATAGCATAAGTTCCGTACCTAATTTGATATTCATACCCTTTGAAAAATGAAAGGAGTAATAGATAAATGGATAGTCTATATAAGTGCTTGTTTGTCACGGGCCAGTATTTGCCAGCATTTTCCCTGTACCTTCTCCTCTTGCTCTGGCAGTGACCCTACTGCAGCACTGTGCAATATGGTTTAGTTGTCTTTTTGGCCATAGCGATGATATGATGATATCGCTTGAGGATATGGATACAGTTTTCAGATGCAGATCGTTGCTAACATGCGCATTTGGACTCTAGTCGTGGTGTGGGAGTTGGCATCACTTCACGCGCAACGGAAATTGTACACCTTCCTTTGTTGACGAAAATACTCTCCTGCGTTCACTAGTTACGCCTTGCATTATTGCCATGGTAATTGAGAGTAGTCAGTTGCTGCTTCCACCTGCTTTGCTACCATGGTAATGATGGAAGTAAGTCCCGTATTTCCAGTTTCTCATCGTAGAGATAGCCACCAGTCGTTCCCTATTATATATATATATATATATATATATTGGAAAGTCGTGACAATCAAATATTGATAATTGAAATCTTTCAGGTAGGATAATATTCGTTTTACAAAGATTTCATTTTCTTCAGTGAGGTTAGGAGACATAAGCCTCCTACGAGACATAAGAACATATACAGAATATTCCTGTGAACGGATGATTCGTGAATCAGCGTTCTAACCTGAACCTTCCATTAGAATTCTAGAAAGTCGTTAGGTTCTGAATCATGTAATCTACAGTAATTTGTATGATAGATCCCGGGTGTTGGGTAGTTACTGGTGATTATACTCGGTGTAAAGAGAGTGGAGGAGCTTGTATGAGTGTGTTGCGTGTGGAGGGAGGGGAATGTGCGTGTTGCTTGTGGAGGAAGGGGAAGTGTGTGTTGCATGTGGAGGGAGGGGAGTGTGCGATGTGTGTGGAGGGAAGAGTGTGTGTTGCTTGTGGAGGGAGATTATGTGTGTCGCACACAATTAACAATAAGTCTAGAGGAATACAACATTGTCTTGTTTGAACTGAGGAAAGTACAGAGAGGTGTGGTCATGGTGTGAAAGGTGCCACAGCTGGCACAGGGTGTGTCAGCTGGCTCTGATCGTGTCACCCGGGGTTCCACCAGGTGGCTCTGGTGGAGTTCCCAGTCGGGGGTTCATCCAGGGGTTCCACCATGCGGCTGTGATGGTGGCTCCAGTGGGTGTTTTACTTAAGGTTCCACGGTAACATCATCCAATAACCTCCATTCTAGTGTTATAAAACAGTACAGGGCGTCTCAAAAGTCCAGACCCAAAGACCAAACTTGCTATTCACCTTTAAGTCGACAAGTATTCAAAATACGTCATGACTTTGCGTTCACATGCCCCAGGCCCTTGACTAATTAGGGTCAGGTCAGATGTCACGTCATCATACACGGGGGGTCGTACTTGATGGAGGTAATGGCTTCTTGACGTTCTCCAACGGTTCAGTACACGAACTCATATTCGTCGTTTCGCTCATTGGTCCTCGTCGTATATTCGAACGTTTTCTCAAATATTGGGGACAGCTTTTCCTGCTCGTCACCAGGGGGGATGGTTGGTGATTCCGGCTTTAGGCCTATCGACTGCCAGGGTCATTTAGGCAATTATCGTCGGTTGAAAAATCCTTGAAAATTTACGTAATCTGTTCACGATGATTCTACGACCATACACGCGGTTTCTACATATGTGCCCCTTCCCAAGTGGTGGTCGCAGGTGCAGGTGTGTGAGGGGCTTAGTAGCATTTGTGGCTGGGGTGCCTTTATCGCTGCTGTAGGGATGGTGGTACAGGACGTAGCGGGAGAGAAGGAACAGAGTCTTGGCTGGGTAACAGGAGCACAGTCGCGCGCGCACGGCCGAGTTTAACGCTCTGATAACGCGAGATTGCCGCTCTTACTGCCTCTGTCCATGTGCCACTGTGTGTGTGTGCTTCTTGCCATTGCGTGTGTAAGTTGTCAGTTTGTCATATTTAGTCAGTGCGTATGTGCTGCAGTCTTCACACCAGTGGATAACGCGTGTAAAGTGCAAGAGGACATTTGTTCCAGTGGACAGCGCCACTCCGGGTTCCATTCGGAAAGCAAAAAAAAAAAAAAGCCCCCTTTTTTCTTAAATATTTCCTTAGTGTTTCGTTGCCATCACCTTTCAAAGGTTTAGGAATGATAAGAGAAAAATTATTGTTGTCTGGATTCAACATATGTAGAGGAAAGACACCTTGCTGGACCATTGCCGAGCGTGTTGGGTAAGTGGCACTCTGTTACCTTATCCTTCTTAGGAGTTCGCCAGAAGATCTCAGCAGCGTTTTAGTTATATCTTTCAGAAATCAGTTTTTTTTTTCTATTTGTACGTGAGTTGTATTTACCTTTATGCGCGTTAGATAAGATAGTGCTGTGATCATTGCCTGCAGCCCGTCTCTGGAGACAGAACTGATGTGTGTGTGTGTGTGTTAGGAGGAAGCATCACCAGGTTAGTTCTCTTCTTTACCCCCATAAATCGGCTTCTTACTCACGAGAGCCATCACTAACGTCATATAAGTTGTTAGACATGATTCCTAATTAGTTAACAGTAACATCCGCACGTGCATGCGCAAATATTACACTTTTCCCACTATTTTTCAAGTACGTTAACCTCTCTCTCTCTGATGGCAAAAGATGTGGTCTTCGAATTATTATTTTCTTTTATGTTGATCTTGAATATCTGCCATTTTAACCCTTGTCAGTGTCAGCACCCTGCGCTACGCCAGACCTGTAAAACTTCGTCTTTATTGTCTAGGACCTGCTGCTTATATCTTCAATGGAAGGCCATTACTAATGCAAGGAGCGTTAGTGTTGTCTAATCGTCTGTTGGATCACAGTGCTTCGCCGTTTATGGACGTATTTCACTCAGGGCTTTCTGTCATTGTCACCCTTTTACTCAAAAATTATAACTGCAACATAATCGAGTCCTGTGTGTGCCGTCGAATCGAATCGAGGCAACTTACGTCACACAGTTGTAATGGTTCATTGATCACTCCACTCACAGTCACTACGAACGCTGTCTCCTCGCCACCGTTGGTCTGTCCCGTGGGTACTATGAACACGGTCGCCCCCGCAACCGTCCGTCCCTTGGGGCACCACGAACACGATCACCCCCGCAAGCGTCCGTCCCTTGGGGGCACCACGAACACGGTCGCCCCCGACAACGTCTGTCCCTTGGGGGCACCACGAACACGATCACCCCCGCAAGCGTCCGTCCCTTGGGGGCACCACGAACACGGTCGCCTTCGACAACGTCTGTCCCTTGGGGGCACCACGAACACTCTCCCCCGACAACGTCCGTCCATTGGGGCACGGGCGCCCCACCAAGTCTTGACACACCATTGTGTCTCGCTGACCAGAGTTGTGAAGGGAAAGTAGAGTTGGTGTAGGTCAAAGGTGGCCAGTCCGTCACGACCATCGGTGATTGGAGACTGTGAAGATAGGCTTGCCTTTATTAAGTTTCCCATCTGTCCAATCTTTGTCACATTACTCCACACAGACAAACACTACATTTTGGAACTAGCGGGGAACGCATAATAATACGCACACGACCACTTCGGTAGATTTTAGTGTCCCCATCACCAGGTGATGCACTTTTTTTTTCCCCCTATATGTTTCAAGGTCCCTCCCCGCTCTACGGATCAGCCATTCGTGTTAGCAAGCCCTTCAGGGCGGACGAAACTGCAGAGAGGTAGAAAGTGTCCAGACATCTCTCAACAGCCGGCATTGACACTATTTCAGAGCTGAGCCTCTGGAAATGATTGAAAACCTTGAAGCGCAGATGGTAATAGAGAAATCGTAATTGACTCTTTTAGAGTTCCCCGCCTGCAATCGAAATCATATTTCCTATTGGCACGATAGCAGTGGAAAACTCTGCATGTTATTACGTCTGAAATCAGAAGGTATGAAGAATTGATTGAAAGATGACAACTGTAAGCATTAAGAGTCAAAGAACTTCTTATGAGTTGCGTTAAGCTAAGAGAAACACGTTGGGTTGTTCACTGGAGAATTTTTGAATAGGTTTCGACGAATAGCTTACTAAGTGTGCTAGGCTAGTCACAATTTGGTGCATGCGTAGGCAGCTGCCTCCAACAGCCGGACTGATCGAAGAAGGTGGGTAGAAAGAGCCTTCGAAAACATCGTAATGTATAAGGTATTTTCCCAAACTGTTTTTTTTTTCTTTTCTTTTCTTTTCTTTTCAGTATGATGAATGAATTACTATAACTGTTCTTCGGCAATATTATGCAGAAGGTTGGGAGACGAAAATAACCCGTTGCTATAGAGCTTTAAATGACCAGTTGCTTAGGGGTTTTTAGAGAAGCCACATACATCAAACATGCAACATACCAAACAGCTAAGTTTTGCTGTTTTTAAAATGCCACACTATCATCAAAGGCCAACACAGGCAGATATGCCAACAAAAGCATTTTGTAATCATTTACTGTTCGCCCCCGGCGTCAGTCAGCTTCGTTGTGACGTTGACTTGGCACCGGGTATAAGTCATCAATAAAGAATGGTTGGTAGGAAGAATTTCCGCAGAGAAGTTGTCTCCAGCCGTCCCTCTTGCTGTTTCTAAAGGCTTCTTTCAAAAGATTTTTATCATCACCGAAACGATGTTCTTTTTTTTTTTCTTATGAATGTCGTCAGCGCCGTGTCTCGTCGGGTGAGCTGGACCCGTAATTGGAAATTGAACTTGCCGGGGCTTCCTTTCCCATCCTTAATCGCATTCACTGCGTTTATATCATACTGCGAATGACTATCGTGCTAATGATGGTCGTAGCATAATCTCACTCACCATGGCGGGTCACGTTGCATAGCATAACATTTGCACAATAAAACTTTTGTAGCAGCAGACATTATATTTTTTTCGGGATACTTAGGTTATTGGTGTCTATTGAGGTGCATTTTTTTCCAGATAGGATGTTGGTGTCTGTTGAGGTGGATTGTCTCAAGATGGCCACTTAACTCAGTGCGTGTTATCAGTAATTCATACATCAACGCATCTTCTGCAGTTGGTTTTGCAGTATTATGAATAGTTTATGTCACCGATTTGTCTAGCGCCACGCTTGTTTGAGAGGTACCAAATTACGGATCGAGTTGTCGAGCGAGCGAGGCTGTCTTATGGTTGCACGCCTTTGTGGCGAACACAGTTTATCTCGGGTCCTCTTCGTCGCATTATGATTTGGATGGGAGTGAGTACGTATTTCAACGTAGGTTCTGTGTTCCCCATCAGAGGGGTTTGTTGTGCTAGACGGCTTAAGAAGAGCCATGTTGTAATAGGTAAACTTCTCGAAGAGGTGGGAGGTAGCGCAGCTTCGGTTTGGAGTAATTAGCAATGGTGAAATGTTCACTGCCTTTAATTAGTCCCGTAAATTTAATGCAGGGGAGGTTATTGGCGGCGGGCAATAGGTAAGAGTCAATGTTGTTCTCGTTTGAATTGAAATTATAATCCTTGAAAGTTCTTTTGGGTTAGGAAGGTCGTCAACGCTGGGAAGATGTTAATCCATAGCGAACATAGAGCGGCGCACTCAAGACAGGAGCGGGATATGAACTTGTGCAAGGAATGGATGGAAGAGCAAGGACGGAGTGGTTGGAAGGGCACTGCTGGTGTGGAGAACTTCGGAAACTTCTGTGTACGAGACTGACTAGCACATCCGCTCCTCAGCTGCCCGGAGTACTACGTTAACATCGTGTGACGAAATCCAAGCAAAGCCCGCACCGTATATGGTGCAGTAATTCTCGGCCACTGGAAATATGACGGTATCCCTATTAATATGCGTGACACTCGCCACTTGACAGTGTATGCGTCACCATAGTGACTGCCTGAGGAAATGGTGCTACTTCCCCCCCCAACACATATGCCTCCTTCTACAGCCATATGATCCTGCTTTGAATAATGGCATGCAAAGACTGGTGTGTCATTAAGAACGTATATTTATTAGATCTAGCTGGGGAATTACTCTCAGTTATTGTACCTACTTCAGAATACGTAAACTGTTGCACATCGTAGTAAATACACTGTCGCAGATATGCGTAATTAGATATACTGAAGGTAGTATACCTTGGTACCAACTGTATACTCATAACAACCTGGTTTACACACGACATGATAAACACTTCATGAATTACATTTGTAAATGTATACGAAATGTACATTTAGCAGGATTTACATAAAACATCGTAGATTGAAAAGGTATGTATAGTACGTTAGCTATACTTTGGTCTGAGAACGTGTACCTCCACGACGTGTGAAGATTTGTCTGATCAGAAAGTACTTGACTGGTTCGGAGGCTGCAAAACATGAAGTAGACAGAGGTGCTTCTGAATTTGGTGTACAATTATGAACCTGCATTTAGGTGAACGTTCTAGACATAGTTTACAGTCAGGATGAAATAAACTTGGTCAGCTTTTAAGGAGATACCCCAAGCACCTTTTTTATATTCATGTAAAAGTGTTTCAAAGTTTGTAAGGTGAAGACTGATAAATTGCATGTACTCTTAGCACCTTTTTGACATCTTACCGTTTCATATAACGCTTCCAGTCACTCCTCTAAGAGGAAGGTGCTCAAATCTTAATGCACACACACACACACACACACACACACACACACACACACACAGAGGAGATAAACGTCGTGCCGGTTCATGTTGCCCTACCGCTGGTCTGCACTTTAGAATAATGCCCCGAAGTGGATGTTCCCTCGTGAACTGAGCCTGGTTAACAGAGTTTCGAAAGATGACGGCTTTATGCACACGCTCCCATAAGGTTGTCACAAATGAGACAACAGAAGTTACAGGTTAGCTAGGACCGGGCTTACAATATTTGGGTATTTTTTGGATCAGATCTGCTGTCGTGTTAAGGAAGTATGCGTTGGGTGACAGAATCAGCACAGGTGATTTTTTTTTTTTTAAAGGAAATTGTGTGGTGTCGTAAGAGCTGGCGAGTCAGCGGAGCGGTGACCTTCACTACCTGCTGAGCAGAGTGTGCGGACCGGGTGACTGGCATCAGAACGGTACTACATACACACCTCCACTCACCATGTCGTGTATCTTGAAATCTGTACTACACACACACACACACCTCCACTCACCATGTCGTGTATCTTGAGTTATATTTTCGAATTAGGGAGCCTAACAGAATTTTGTCTAAGTTACCAGAGTTTACTGTAAAGCTAGAGGATACTGTATTTATTGGTTGATGATGAAGTTCGGTGGAGTGGGGCGAGCGGTTGGTGAGCGAGCGTGACGGAGAGTTAGTGTGTTTGTCTTCACAGCCTCAACCTAAAAACACACACATACACCATGGCTCACACCATCACTGAAAGGACAGTAAGCTTCCCTTATGCCACGTCAAACAGCTTTACAGGAACCCGTTACAAAACCATGAGTATTTTTGAACTTGCAGACTTGCCACACTAGGAGTGTGGTGGAAGCGGTTATGTTGTGATGGACAGTTTGCTGGCTCGCTCCGCCAACCCTCCCTCCCACCTCCGGCATTATGACGACACATCGCATCTCCCACCTTAGCACGTCCAAGAAGTATCTCTCTCATTCCAAACCAAGACTTTCACATTTCTATAACTTTTATATAACTCTGACCGATTCTCTCATGAATATTAATGATTTTGTATAGTTGCACGTAAAACGAATTCTAGGGTTATGTTCACCAGTACATATGAATAGAAATACAGGTCTCTTTACATGAATTTGAAATCCGTGATAAAAGTTTCTCAACCATAAGAATTGAAGACAATATAAGTGGTGACTATATACATTTTTGAACACACGCATATATATATATATATATATATATATATATATATATAAGAGATAACCATAACTGTCTAGGAGGCCAGAGGGGTGTAAGAGACGCGTTTCCTGGAAACATTGTATATGAGTCCTTGGAAAAATAACACGTCAGTCGCTTTGGAAGTCATACAGTTCTTGATAGCTACATGGCCTTCCTTTGAATACCACACCACCACGTAAGCGGCATACGCATGTGTACATTTTTTTCCGATGTATTTTTAAATAACACCATCGTTAACCAAATCACTGACAGACTCGAAAGCTATCACTCTTTCCTCAGCACAGTGAATCACAGGACCCCGCACTAACCAAATCTGGCGCGCATTAAAGAAAATCCACTTATGCGACCACTCAAGCTTCAACTCATGGAGCACTCCTGACCCATTCCAATGAAATCCCTTCTCCCAAAGAAGACAACATATTTATGAGACACTACTCAAACATAAGCCACAAACCAACCACGCCGCTGAATAGGAAAGCCATGGAATATCTTACAGAAAATCCCCCCAGAAATGCCTGTTTTGTTGACATCAGGTACCCGACACTTTGCTGGTAATGATACAAGAATACCAGTGTTTTGTGCCAATTGATAATTTACTGCTGGAACCATCTGGAAGTGGGTAGCCCCGCCATGCCCGATGGAGGTCATTTTGACCAATAAACTTTCACCTTAGTGAGAGCTTATTGCGTCTCTGTATTTTCGATACTGAACGCTGTCCCTTTTTTTTTTCTACCTTAATGCCTTCAATGGAAGCATATGTAGAGTTCACAGTGCTTTGGTACTCTCTGTTTTTCTTGTATATTTTCCTTATGGTCACGGCTGACGTTGCCAGGTGGTCGGCTGGGGGTTTTCGGTCAAGGCCATTCGTTGCATATGCTTGACGAACTCCGCTGCAGGAACAGCATCACTACAAGTTATAATACCGCGTTGGTTTTATTAGTTTCCTTGTGTACACCCTTTTCATATTGGTGAGTTTCCCTTGTTAATGTGGCCTCAAAATTCCATTAGACAATCATTTATTTAGTGTTTACACTGCAGCAGCCAACGAAAAGTCCCACAGATTCCGATGGTTTGAATGGAGCGTTGCGGACTCTGGCCGACCGCACTATCAACTCGGTTGTCTTGGTCCCAGACCTTGTTAACTGTGGAGGTAAATAAAGAACGTATATAACCCACGGAGGGTATATGAAAGCATGTTTATAGCAACTCATATTTTAGTAAATTACTAGGAATAAAAACCACCAGGGTGTAGTAGCCCTCTAGACCAGGTGTAAGAAATACATAAAAACATGTACTGATGATGTAAGGCCTTTTTTTATGTTAAAGGCTCCAGTTCTTGTCAAGGCCAGGCTTTCAGTAAGATATTAAAAATGACTATAAAAGAATGTTGAGGTACGAAAAGAAGAAAAATTATTATCTAAGAAGTTTTAAGGATGTGGAAAACCTGCTTTTCGAAAAGTGGCAGGTTGTATGTAGAGGTAAAGAGTTCCAAAGCTTAGCGGCGTAGGGAAAGAAGTAGTCAATACAAGGGCCCAACCCTGAATCGCCGACGAACCACACCATCATCATATGACGCAGTGGCTTGCCGAGTATTACGTGGTCTAGCTATTGGCGGAGGCACGCAATGAGCTAGTTCTCGGGAGCTGAAACTAAAGTATTAAAGAAATGGAGGCAGAACCAACCTTGCCTCAGAGAGCACATGGGTCGAATTTTGAGGTTAGATCGCTAGGGTTGATAAGGCGGATTGCTTTAGACTCGATTCTTTCCTCTTATTACATATAGCTAGAACTACCCTGTATGTAAGAGCAGTATTCCATACAGGGACCAATGACTCCCATTGTAGACAGTTTTGGAAGTTTCAGTATATGCCACTCCAGTTTCTCAGCTACAGCTTTAGCTATTTGCGTAATGTGGAGTTTCCAAGACAAATGAACTGTTGCAATGGGAATTAGGGAGAGATTCCGAGACTTTGGAAATAGAAGTCAGGAGATGTAGAACGATAGTTAGAAGGGTGAAAATGGTCACTCCTCTGTGAGATAGGATGAACCCATGCATGTTTTTTTTTTTTAGCCAAGCGAAAACGAGAAAATGACGAGCAAGCGCGGGCGCAAGCTGAGAACCACAGTCCTTCAAAGCACGAAGAGGGATTGCACCTTCCCCATACGCTGTGCTTGTGTACATCGGAAAAAAGCGAAGGAAAGGAAGTACTATGGAAATTACTAAAGGCGTTTTGGGCTAAAGACTAAAGTACTATGGAAATTTCCAGAGGTGTTTTGGACTAAAGGCTAGAGTAACCTTTTTGTAGACGAAGAGAAGGGGTTGTCGCACTTCCTTCGGTTAATGTAACGACTCTCGTCACGGATAACATGTTTGCTGTGATTTCCGGAGGAAATGAAAGCTTAGTGCGTGTCGAAGGAATGAGAGTTTTGCGCACACTCCCTGTGTATTCTGTCAACTGAAAAATAACGCCAGTGGAAAAGTAAGAGGTACCATAAGTATAGTGAAAGTATGATCGTATGACTGATAACTGATTTCTCTCAAAATTTCGAAAACTATATATCTATAGAAAATCTAGGAACATAGTGGATATACACGTAACTTATACATTAAGTAAGGTACAGTGTATATAAGGTTAGTTTTGGTGAGGTAACAGCCAGTCTGCACTTGATAATAGGGCTAGTAAACCTGGGAATAGAGTGGTTGCTTTGACCCAGAAGGTAGAGATATGCCCCTATAGCTAATGTAAGGCAAGGAATGTCCTTTCGTCTTTGTCTTAAACAGAGATGGTCACTCTTAAACCAAGGTAGTCAGTTTAAAGTTTACATAACAGCTACTCTTGGTGATGGACACTAACATTTTTCCTTTCAGTAAAGAGGACATTTGTGAGTGCTCCCTATGTGAAGACAGTTTACCCTTGATTTGTAATTACAGTATTACTTTATAGGACTGTCAACTGAAACGTTATTTTCCTGAATATTAGACCTTTTGTCCTAGTGAGTTAATGTGTATTTCAGACTTACAGTTAACTTTGGCGATTACTTTTATCAAATTTTATGTATGGCTGTCACATGAATGTCTTTAACTGAGACACTTTTCTCATTTTCTCTTTCACAGGTAAGATGACAAGAACGTTCCCTTCTTGTTACCGTGGAGCCAAGTATGTATAAGAACACAGACACCTTTCCGTGGTGTAGTGGTTAGCGTTAATGACCATGAGTCACCTCGGGCCCGCATGGGTTCGAATCTTGGGCTTACACTACACCCAGCTGTCCGTCATCCTTACATGACTGGCCGATAAATGGACACCTAGCTTAGGCTGGTGTATATGTTTGTGTGTGTGTGTGTGTGTGTGTGTGTGTGTGTGTGTGGACAGACACACAAACATTCGCGCGCACACACACACACACACACACACATACACACTCACCGTAACACAAGTAGTAATGACACACACACACACACACACACACACACTGCAGCTGTTGGTGGAAGCAGGCTTAAAGGCCACGTCGCCAAGAAACAACGTTTGAGGTGTTCTTGACGCTCTGCCGCTTGTCATTCATTAGCATCTTGGGAACGTTTCCGTAAGGAACTAGTTAAACAATGAATGAAGCATCGAATTACAAGCTGTTGTAACGCTTGTAATAGAACTAAGATGTAACCAATGATTTTAAGTGTGGCAGCTTAGTTATTGTATGGCTGGGGCTGTGGCGAGTTTGGGGAATGAATGGATGGGTCGGGTGTCTGGTGTTGGTAATAGTGGGACAGACCTGTGACGAGGGACGGGCAGCCATGAGTCATGGGGTCGAGGCCTGATGACTGTCTCCCACCATGCTTGAGCGCCCCCCCCCCCCTCCCACACTGTCCACCACCACCACCACCTCCACTGATGTTGCTGTCTCGCTCTTACTGACCCTCCCACACGCACACCTGGTTTTACTCTCATGGAGATATACAACTGGAGAGCGCAAATGTATTTGTGGCGGTGGTATGTGTGTACATATGTGTATATGTTTTCTGTGGATCTGTGTGCATATCCGTGTGCTTTCTTGTGTGGAGGGTGTAGGGCCATTATGATCAAAATGATCAAACCGAAGAGGGAAGTCTACACTCTTGGACCACCATCCATTAAGCTGTCTTTATAATCGTACAGGTGATTAATTAGGATTCCATTGTATGCATTTTAGAATTGGTTTGTTCTAGTAGTCCAACTTTTGGTGGATTTGCAGCATTTCTCTACCCCCTTTATTGACATACCTCATACTTTGCTCTTATGTTCATCTTTCTTAGTTTACGACGGACTGCTCACTATCAGCATTCCAGTATCATCCAGAAACTTGCAAGTTGTACTGCTTTTGTTTTTATAGTAGTCATCATAGCACAGGGAAAAGCGCTTCCCTCTCTAGGTCACTATGAATGAAAGGTACGATTATAGTTATAAGAAAGAGAGATTGCATGAAGGGTTGATATAAGTTCCTTGAGTGGTGTAAACCCGGATGCTAAAGAAGTTATAGTAAGACGCAAAGACAAATGTCGAGGGAGGAAGGTTGCGTCACAACGGTCATTTTAACTAGGCTGGTCTTTACACAAAAGCTGTGGGAAGCACTCGCTGCTGGTCCAGCTTATACATGGTGGGACCAGGCACAATTAAAACAGACTGCTAACGAGAGCACTGGCAGAAAATGATACGTGTAGAACAAAGACAGAGGAAGAACAACATTGCTATGAATGGGAAAGGATAATTGAAGAGAAATGGTAGTAGGAAAGGTGATAAAGAGAGCTTATGTTTCAGAAATGATAGTTAGAAAAGTGATAAAGACGAAGGCTTGTGTCCACTCTGGCTAATAAAGAGGTAAAGGAACTTACATGAGGGCGACCCTAGCTCCTGTACAACAGCTTCACGCAAGGAAAAAAAAAATGACACCAATACAACATCCCCAGCTTTTACGAAGCTGATTTTGGGATGATCATGGTGTGGGATAGAGGTTAATGTTGAGGGTATGGTCATGCCGAGTTTGTCTTTGTGATATCAGGTTTGATTTTTTGTAGAAATTAAACAGTAGGAAATGAATGAATTAGGAAGAGGAGTACTTAGGTAGATATTGCATTTTGGCACTGCTGAATATTACTAGATTACTGCTTCCCCATGGCACAGTGTTGCACAGGCTCGAATTAAGGGAGATAATGTTCAGTGCGAGTAAAAGACCTTGTACTGGAGTGTGAAGGGAAGGGAAGTGAGTTTAAGCGTGTAGTGTGGAATCATCGGTATAAACACTAGATGGGATTTGGAATTGAAGAATAATAGGTCATCAATCGGGTGTCGAAAGTAGACGATAAAGTATTTTGAAATAATTTTG
>JAUUDZ010391455.1:0-11256 GCA_032361705.1 Panulirus versicolor | reverse complement strand
AAACATAATGATGTTATTCGATATTTGTTCTTTGAGGAATTATTTCAAGAGTGATTGTGATGTCTGGTTTTTGTTACACCAACACCGATAAGCGTAGGAACTACGTGTTTTGACGAGGCTTTTCTATACAATCTCCTTTTTTAAAAGTCGGGTTCTCCGTTTCCTCCAGAACTCTTGGGTTATTTTTCATCTTCATGTTTGTCATTTTCGCTTACATATATATCCGTATATGTGACTTGCGGTGTGACAGGGATGGAACGCGGCGTAGGGAGTGGCGTGCGGGATGGGGACAAGCGGCGTGTGGGGTGGGGGGAATAGCGTGTAGGGCGGGGAGAATTGTGTGGGGTGGGAATCAGCAGTATGTTGGGGGGAGACGAGGACTAACGTGAGTCATGCAGGTGGCCCCAACGCCTGCCATAATGTGCTGTTCCAGAGAGAGAGAGAAAAATAGCTTATAATGCCTGCTATTTTAAGAAGAAACGAACCAAAAAATCATTATTTCTTTAGTCAAATGTGATGTAGGTAGGGTGTGAATCACGTCTGAGTATTCTTTTACGAGAAAATGTTAAAAAAGAATTCTTCTTAACCGAGGATTAACTTCATAAGGTTGTGTGTTGGTAAGTGTATCTTAACACGTTGCTACTGCTCGGGTGTTAACTTAAGGTTGTGTATTGGGAAGTGTATCTCTGCTACTGCTCGGGTGTGGGTTAGGGCTGGCTGTGGCAAGCTGGCAGACGGAATGGCACGACCGGCATCGACCCCAAACCTCACCTTTCCCTGACACCACTCACATGGCCAACCTGCATGGTTATTGGCTTAGTTGGGTGCGGCATCGCAGGTAGTGGCAACACTCGCACGTGTTGGTGGTGGGTGGTGATGGTGGTGAGCGAGCATTGAGCTGGCAAATGACAAATGATACCAGCTTGCTCCAGGCGCAGGGCAGTCACCAGGACAGTACAGCAGAGCTAGGAGGAGTTGTATATCCCAACAGACAGTAGCGATCGTAGTGTTGACTCGTACTTATGTCCCAACAGATAGTGGCGACCATAGCTTTGACTCACCCACCCATATGTTCCAGCGGTGCTAACTGTAGTTAAGGCTCTCAAAAGAATTCAGGACTTAGCTTGAGGCATATGAGGGGTCGAGTTATATCAGTTTTCCACTTCTCGGATCCCGTTTGCGTTGAAATTTTCTCTGTAAGTCAGTCAGGGGTTAGTAGGTGCTCAGTATCCAGGCTTGGGTTCCCCGCAGCACGTCTTCATAGCTTCCTGTGCTCTTAGCAAAATGAAGAATTGCTTTACTTGTGTGTGTGTGTGTGTGTGTGTGTGTGTGTGTGTGTGTGTGTGTGTGTGTGTGTGTGTCTAGCCCATGTATTCTTTCTCATCGAGACTTTTCACTGTCTCCCATCCATATTACTTTGCATTCAATCTGGGTAGAATACTCTAACCAAATATCAGACTAGCTTTGGAGTTTGTCTCGGTCCCCTTGTAAATGGATGCAGTCCTCATCATTCTTTACCTATCTCATGACATTGGCATCTACAAACTTATTCACGTATGAGTCCAATCCATTTGGCAAGCAATTTCCACAGATAAAGAACAGTGGTTCTAGGACGAAGCCCACTGATGACCCCATCTTATTTCGAAAAGCCCATCTGACATGTGTCCTTTATGTTCCTTTCACCAAAGTAATTATTTTCTATCCATCTATCAAAATTTCGAGGAAAGTGCCATCCATTTAAGTACAAGATTTATTCACGTTTATTGGTAAACTTCATGTCTGTCATCATTAGATATAATTGATCGCAATTCTCCGCTCTAACTCGCTGAACCCTTTCACACCTTATTTATCCTGCAGTTGCAAGACACATCTCCAGCATCTTATCTTTCAGCAGGATGGACCCCCTCCAAACCTAGTAGGAAACGCTAGAACATTAAACGTTTAAACGAAACTTTTCCAAACATTCCAAAAGTACGGCCGGCTAGTTTTCCCTCAGTTGTAACCCCTTTGAATTCTTATATTTGTGGCTTTTGAAGGAAAAACTATCAATGAAAATTTGCGTGTTTGTGCAGCTGTCTTATTCATTCCTACAGCTGTGGTGGGTGATGCGTTTTCAGAGACAGCTCAGAATGAAGCTGATTATACTTAATGATGGGAAATATGTCGAAAAATGCTAATAGATCTGTATAAACGTTTCAGTCATGCGGATGACGTTTTCCTCGAAATTCTGCTGTCTTAAATGATAAAACAAGTTATCTTGGCTGCCAACCAGATGGCCCGGAGTTCCACGCTCGGGTTAAAGTGGTAAAATAGTTTCCGTTTAGATACTTGACAGTTTATACCAGAGTTAGTATAACAATCGGCTAAGGACTCTTCGACCTTCATACCAGGTCTCTCTATGGTTCTCCAGAAGATAACTTGATATCAGAAAATTTTCAACTTTTTTTTTTATCTCTTCTTTTATTTTCCTGTCATTCACGTTGGTCCGCGATTTCGGGCATGATTTTGCCGATCTTGTGCCGGCTGCTGTAGCAAATATTCAGTCAATATTAAATGAACAATGCATGGATAACGCCTCTGAAATGTAGGAGTATGTTCGTCGAATACAAAATACAAACACCAAGGAATTCAAAACAGCAAACAGGCCGCTGTTAGGTCATTTCGAGGCCGGATGTGATAGATGAAGATATCAGAAACAGGTTAGTGTGGTAGAAGTTAGCATGGTCTAACAGAAAATACAGCTGAAGAATTGGTTAGACATGTGAAAATGGTAAGTTTGGTGTTGAACTCATATAGAATACAGCAGAAAAATTGGTTAAATATGTGAAAATGATAGGTTGGGTGTTGAGAACTTTAAAGACGAGAGAGTAAAGTATAAAGACACTGTTCAAAGTTCCTGGCTCCTTCCCTCCGTACTGGATAGCTATTGTCGTCTTGCATCACCGAATAGGGTTAGCAAAATTGGCGAGGTAGACGTACGTAAGGTTCTTGACCGCTCGCATATGGATTATTCAACTCAAGTATGTTTCATTCAACACGAGTAGGTTCTTAGAATGACTTATCATTGTGCTTATTTGGGAGGTAAACGCGCGGGATAAATGGTGAAATACTCTTGAACATTTTTTTTTTTTTTGTAAGGCATAGTCCCAGACTTCTATCCAAAGATAATTCCTTCCTGGATTGGCTATGCCTAGGAGAAAGAGCGATTTCAATTCATTGAAGAAGGATATAACGCCGCATGGAACATTGAGGAAAGCAAGCCATAAAGTAAAGGGTTCGAGTCTTTTCACGTTAATACCAGCAGGTGTATGGAGCGACGCGGGAGGTGGGATGGTGAGAGGTGCGGTGATGATGCTGTAGATGGGCAGGATATGAGAGTAAAGGGATGGTGCGGGTAAGAATGATTCGTAAGAATGTCAGGTGCCTGGCGCCTGACTGACTGACTGACTGACGCCCTGTGTACATTACAATGTGTTGAGCGTTGAGGCCGATTGCTGGTGTGTGCCGGCCCCAGCACCAGCTGGTGTGTGGCCTTGGCACCTGGTATTCGACCTCTCATCTGCTTACACCACTGCTCTTCAACCTACCTACCCCCCCACCCTCATGCACCAGCTGGTGTGTGCCGGACCCAGCACCAGCTGATGTGTGCCGGACCCAGCACCAGCTGGTGTGTGGCATCGGCACCTGATATTTGGCCCCTGATTTGCTTACACTGCTATACGTCAGACCGCCTACTTAACCTTGGCACCTACTAGTGTGTACCCTCGACACATGATAGTCGAGCCCCTCACTTGCCTCACGTCAGCAGTGTCTGGCGATAACCCAGAACCTATTCCTACCACACCAAGTGACCCGCCTGGCTTGTCATTGCCCTGTAGATCACTAGAGTGGTTGAGGGGACGGCCTGGCACCCAGCCCACACTTGGTGTCCCCAACTGAGTTCTGCTGTGGCCGCCTCCTCTCTACCCACCGCCCGCCGCGCACGCACACATGTACGTCGCCTCAACGCCTGGGGCCAGACAGCCACTCGCTGATCATGAAGGTGACACCGCTGAAGTTATTCATCCTCCCCCCCCACCCCCACCCTTAAAACCTCACATCACAGGGGCTACGATGCAGTTGTCTGGGTCAAGAGTCATCACCATGACTCCCTCTTCCTCCGCGCCCCCCCCCCCCCCCTTTTTTTTTGAAAAAGGCGTCAGCGTGATGACTGCAGCCAGACTTATGAGAACGATGATCCCTTAGCATACAAGTGTTTAGATTCATCACCTTGATGACCTATTCTCTGCACTTGACGTTTTAAGATTCGTCAGACATTAACCTGATACGAGCCCCTGAATCTAGTCGGCTCGTCCGCCGTTTCCCCCCTTTTACTTTGCTGATTTTTAGCCCACAAAGTTTGAGGCTGCAGGAACCCTTGAAGATTTGGGGGACTACAAATATCTGGGTTACACTGTAGAAACGGAAGGAAACAGAACATAATTCGTGACGATCGTTGGAGGAGTTTAGAACGATTGCAGTCGGCTGGGATGCTCGTAAACTTGGCATCTAAATATCATAAGGGAACTCTATGATAAGTATTTGATGAAGCGTGTTTAAGTGGCTAATATGGAAATAACTTGATGATGGTTTTGGGGAAGTCAGCCCTCACATGTTGTACTCTGTCATAGGGTTATACAAGTGGAAGGTAAAGGTAAGTCGGTATAAGGTTTGGCTGAGCGTTTGTTGAGCTGATAAGGAGCGACACCTCTCAGTCATACATGCGTCCACGCCCTACTCCTAAAGTTGCTGTCACCCACCACCAGCAAAACGAAAGCCAAATGATCTCTTTTATCTTTCTTAAAAGAAATGAGATAAGTAAAATACTTCTTCAAGTGGAATATCGATGAATGAATAAGTAATTAGATATGAAATGTTTGTAAGAAAGTGAGGTGCTTGCGAGATGGGTAGAAATACTCACACAACCATATGAATGTCTTGTATGTAATGAGATCGCATGGGAATACATGGGAAGGATAAGATAACAGGGGACCTGATAGTTCAGTGACGAGGTTATCTGCCGGAGGACAGTTGTCGTATCCAAGAGAATATGTGCTCGAAAGGGTACAACCCCCGTGTTTTCAGTAGTTCCCAGACTTTAAGACCGTTAATTGCATCAACATGCGCTATGGTAAATCGCCCCTGCCATAGAAAAGTTATGTTAGTGCACACAGTATTCCTATTTTCAGAGTAGCCATGTAAAAGTAGTGTTGCTATGAATACAGGAAAAAACAGTAATTCATTTTGGCATGTGGGTATAAAGAGAACTTGAATGTAATTCAAGAAGAAACTTGAGTTGTACGCGATGTATGTTATCATTTTAGCATAAATGGATTTCCGTGCCTGTTGGCCGCCAGTTGATGAGAGAAGCATGAATGCAGCTTTCTACCAGACAGTGGCTAGAGTATAGACAAGTGGACCAAAACTCCCTCAGCTTGTTTTATTCATCAGTAGATATGTTTAGTAAGTGTGGTACTGAGTTTCCATCTTAATAGCAGTTTATTGGGATTATCTGAATATTCTCCTCCCAATGTTAGGTTATGTTAGGTTTGTACCTTAGCCTTCGGTCTCTATAGAGGAGTATTGTCATAATTCATAAAGCAGCATAACTGCTGACTCATACTTATTGTGAAATCATCATCCTTTGCTGATGATTTTCTTAAATGTCAGGCGACCAAATATTAGGTTTAGATAGTTAGAAAATAGCACGTAAGCCGAGAATTACACTGTCACAGCTACACATGAATGGGAAATATATATTTGACTATTGAAGCACTACATATATGTAATAGACATATCATTATGAAAAATGTGCCAGACGTTCAAACTAAATTGCGAAAGAGGCTCCAATAGTAGACGGAAACGAACTGCAAGCCTGAAAATGCCACACAGCTCACTGAGCTAAAGAGAACAAACCTTTCAGATGAAGTGAATGGCACATAAACTCAGAAGAGTATCCTACGAAACAGGAAAAAGAGAAAGAAACAGCCATCAATAAGATGGAGAGAAAAAAGTTCCACTGTACGTATTAAAATGTAACTCGGGTATCGCAAGTTCCCTTTGCATACTAGGGACAGAAGAGAGTACACGTACGTCTCACAAACTTCCTTCCTTCGTCGTCATCCCCTTCCATGCTACACGCTGGAGATATCTCCTACATGCTGCAGTATTTGCTGGGGAAAAAAAGAAAAACCATTGAGACCGTAGCAGTTGAATTCTGCCACATAACAAAGACCTTGGAACTCTTGTCTTTCCAATGATATGTAAAGCGCCTTAAGCACAAGCACGATACATTGTCTGGAAAGAAAGGCTGGACTTTGCTAAGCACCATCCCAGCAAGTTTTACGGTGAATCACATAGGCCCATTTACTAAAATCGGCCTCCTTTGTATTTAAGCACTAGCACTGTCATGAATTCTAATACCATGGATTTATCATTATGATAGTGGGCTAGCATAATTATATTCAGCTGGGTAAGCTAGTCATTTGGTGCATACTATTATGTATACTTCGTTAGATTAAATGGTTTTCGTAATTTTTAGTAGATATATAAATCTTTTTGTGTTCAAACACACATGACACATTCTTTAAGTCTTCACTTTGTTGAAGTTAATCTACATGTTATGTACATGTTTCACTCCCATTGAATATATTTTTGTGGGTGCCCATAACAGATTCCTATAGTTTATATCCTGCTGGATGATATTGATTTAAAGGCCATCTTTCATTGTGTTTTGCCCTCATAAATTTGCATTTAGGTCGAGTTTTAATTTTATCAACCATGTATCATATCAGCTTTGGAGCATTTGTGTGTTCTAGAGTGGTCTGGAGGCAACTGGCACTGTAGAATGGTCTAGGGGCTAATCTTATATTTTGCAGAGTTTTTTTTGCCTCATCAATTTGCAGTGAAGATGGTGCTTGGAAGCCTTGGAAATGAGGAGTGAGCACAATTTGCACAACACATTGATCATTTCTCACAAGAATGTATGTATTTGTGTACATTTACAGTTTGCTGTGACCTGAGTGGAGTCACTGTACATAAAACATGTTACCACATTAAGTTTGACTGAGATGTGGCTTTTTCCTGCTCTTCCAGGTGGTGAGCCTGCGAGACTTCTTTTATGATGATGACATTTTCATCGCATACGGCCCTGAGAGGCTCTCTCATGACGACTTCGACCTTGATTCTGAAGGTAAGCATAAGGTACAAATTTTTCATTGTTTTACCTCTGATTTCTGCATATATATATACAATCACCACTGGAAAGAAAATAAAAACGGTGAGTACCTTCGTTCATTACATCCTCAGACAGAGTGGGGTAGATGCAGGTATTGATGACCTTAAAAGCACAGATATCAGTGAGGCAGGGTATCATAATCCCCTTGGAGTGCAGGTGGGCACTAATCATATGACCTGACATCTGACCTTCCTCTCCTTACATTGTGTGGACAGGGTTATTCTGGTGGATACTTAATAATCATTTAACAGTTTGTTACATTTGAAGTGGCCAAAAGACATATTTACATTATGATCATATGTGCCAGACATCAAGCATGATTTTATTTCTTTCACTGAAACAGTTTGATTTAGCTATGGTCTTAGCTCCTTCAGTTTGATTTAGCTATGGTCTTAGCTCCTTCCCAGTCGATATGGTGATCAAAGGCAGCTTTGTGTTGAAATAAGCCGTTGCTCTGTTGAATTAAGTAAATGTTTGGGATACTGTGATTTATAACTATTGTCATATATATTGTAGTATATAAGCTTACTTAAGTTTTTTGAGAAACGTTACTGTACTTCAATATGCAGTGCAGACTGAGGTGATTGAATGGAAGTTGAAGTGTAGGAGGTTTCACTGTGCTCTAGTACCCTTGCAAGCATTGGATTTTTGGAGTTTTGATATGTCATATAGTGAAGTTTTATCTTTATTTGTAATTGAAAGTAGTTGTACATCAGGGTAGGATGCAAACATTTTCATCTTATGCATTCATTTATTTTTCTTTATAGAGATTAAACCTCTTCTTAAATATAAAATGGTTTGAAATTACCTGATGGTGAAGTGTGGTGATAATGGTAAAGTGTCATGTCTGAAGGTATACTCTTGACAGACTGTAGTTATCATTTAATATTTCTTCTATTCCAGAGTGTAAGACTATTCAGCCAATGGTCAAGTGTCCCTTAAGTCCTCGCAGACCCCGACGTATGCCATCTCCCAAACCTCGTGGTCGTGCAGTCTCACCTCTTGCAATATTCGATGGCCCAGGTTAGAAACTTTTTTTTTTATGTTGGAGGCTCACTGTAAACATACACATACATATCATACACATCTAAACCGTAGAGTTTTAGAGATTCTTTCAAACGTTTAGTAGTTTTGATATTTCTATCCAGTGCATAGACATGTTACTATCATGCAGTTTGCATTACATGAGGTGTAACACACAATAAAACCAGTAGTTGGTAATGTCAGTACTCTTCAGATTCACACAGAAGGAGTTTTACACTCATGTGCCCCCATCTCTTGAACATTTTCTGCTTTCATTCTTCTTCTTAGATTTAAGTACATTGTTTGCATTAACCATGTCCTTAGTCAATCAGTTCTATTCATTTATTACTCATACTTAAAAGGTATTTTTTTACATGTTTCTAGTAGGTTTCTTACTTAATTTCATGTTATATCCTCAGGTTGCTCTGTCTCTTGCAAAACTATTTACTGTCCATATCATTGATCTGTTTTAAGAATATATAGGTTGTGACCAGGTCACCCTTACTCTTCTTCCAAGTTGGTCAAATTTAAAGCCTCTAAGATTTCTCTGTAACTTAGCTATCTTGATTATGGTATCATCTATGTTGCTGTTCTCATAACCTTTTCTATTAGCTCTTTTTGCTTCATTAGGTGTGGTGACCAAGCTTGAGAAGCATATTATAATTTGACCTTAAGTAGGATATGAATTGCATGTTGAAATATTTCGTTATACATGTACAGGTACACCACTGATTTTCTGGCAATTGATTGCTTGTCACCTCCTTTAGTCTGGACAAAATTACGTGAAGGAACTTGAAATTACTGCAGCCACCAGACTAGTTTACTGGGTGGCCACAGATGGGGCACACAGATGGCGTTTTGTGTAGGGTGCGCTTATTTACATTCTTTACACTGCACTTGTTGATAGTGATACCGCAATTCTGTGAGATTCTTAGCTTATTTTGCATAAATTTAACCCTAGTTATGGCTTCTAAGACATATAAGAGTGTCAGACTTGGTGTCAGATGTAAACACCAGTCCATGCATATCAATCCAAGATAAAGTAGAACTGTTGAAATAAATAGACCGTGGCCTTTTGGTGCATAAGCTGTGTGACATCTACGGTATTGGTTCATCTGCTAGTTATGATATGAAGAAGCAAAAGGAGAAAACATTGAAATTCTATGCAGACAGTGATTCCAAGAAGCAAATGATGATTAGAAAAACTATGAAAGATGGTAAGAGTACCAAGCACGATCAAGTGATGATGGAATTGTTTCAACAGCATTGGAGTGATGGAGTGGACTTGTCAGGTAGCATGATAATGGACCAGGCTAAGTTGTTTCATAAAGATCTTAAATTACAACATGAGCATGACTATAGTGAAGGATGGCTTCAAAGATTCAAGAAGCATCATGGAATTTCCATGAATAATGTGTGCAGAGAAAAGCGGTCTGCAAACCACAAAGGAGCTGCCGAGTATGTGGACGAATTTGTGAAACTCATAGCTGACGAGCACCTCAGTCCTGAGCAGGTGTATAATGCAGACGAAACTGCATTATTCTGGTGATACACACCTAGGAAAACACTAACAACAGAAGATCCCACAGGATTCAAACAATCTAAGGACAGACTTACCATTTTAGGGTGCTCAAACATTTAATATTTGTTTAATCTAAATTTCTAATAATCCATGGTATACTTTAGACACATGGGAGATGTATAATTAGTGGGTGTGTTGATTAATTATTATTACATGACCTCGCTTGGTCCGGCAAAATGCAATAAACAATACCGGAAAATCGATGATGTATCTGTAATTGCTTTCATAAGATTTCAAAGCAGATAGTACAAAAATAAGCTGATGTAAACAAGTCCTTAGGAAACTTTTGAACAGAATGAGGTTTGCTACTAGTAATGTTAAGTTACACATGGATTTCTGTATCATGACCCGAATGTTGTACATTATGCATACTGCACTGCATATCTGATCTGCAATAATACTGAATAACTTTTAGTTAGCAGATTAGGTAGTTAAAGCTTCGTGTTATCAAATGGGAAACTGTTCCAGAAGACTTCACACTTCATAGAACATAAGGAAGACAAATTTCTCTGGTTCACTTAACCATCAGACTGTACAACGTTGGGCATGATAATTGAAGCTGGAATTGTTGTCACTTGTGTAACTATGTGGCAGTGATACCATGAGGATCATCAATGAAAATGAAATTCATTAGACTGATTTTCGTTTATGAGCAATGGCCAGAGAGCTTTGATAATTATTAACTGTGAGAAATCATCTGAAATTTGGCTCTGTGTAGACCTGAACACTTTGATGTTTGTTTTGCTAAACCAGAACTATCCTCAGAATGTTGTAGTTTGCAGACTTATTTCATCCAGTTTACTATTTTCAAAATCTTTATAATCAATCATTATAATTCTTGCATTTTGCTTGTTTTCTTTTTCCAACTTTCAGTTCTCATGTAACATATACTGCCAAATTAGGCAGCACTGAATCCTCATCCACTTTACATTATTTAGAATATATTTTCCTTTTTCAGGGTCCCTTGCACGTGCTGTGGCTGCTGCTGGCTCTTACTTGACTTCATACGGAGGTGAAGATGTTAGCATGGGTATATGGGTGTCCTCAGTGGCTGGCGGTGCCAGGACAGTAGATGTACCGTGTTGGTTACCATATTCTGAGTGTCCCGAAACTATTCTTGTACCTCAATTATCAGTGGCTCAGATGATGGCAGTGTGGAAAAAGTGGACAGTATCAGACACAAAAGATGTATTTTTAAGAATAAATTGAAAGGAATCGAGAATTTTTTGAAATTTCAACACACCCTCCTCTGCTCTCTCAAGCACACTCATATTTATTACAACACGTCTCCCTTACCTTTTCATTACTTACTTGATCAAACCACCTCACACCACATATTGTCCTCAAACATTTCATTTCCAACACATCCACCCTC
>JAUUDZ010391234.1:0-15506 GCA_032361705.1 Panulirus versicolor | reverse complement strand
CCCACAGAACTTTCCATGGTTTACCCCAGACGCTTCACATGTGGCATTAATGGATCTCGAGAAAGCATATGACATGGATGATAGAGATGCTCTGTATTTATCCTTTTAATTCTAACTATATAACACCAAACATCTATCCCTATTAAACTTACGTTTACCCATCCTGGTATGTATAAACTTGGGTTTCCCATCCACACATCTGAGCTAGGCCGGTCCAATTGCTCCTCCTCACCAGCTTTTCTTATTCTTTACAATTACTAAATTCTTTCCATTCAAAACATGCACCCTCCAACGGCATACTTTTAAGTTACATCATTCAAATTCAACTACCTGAGCTATAGGAGTGAATTACACTTTTGTTACCAGTACATCTGTCACATTGTTAACATCAACCTTGGTAGATACCATCAAATGCCTTTTCATCACAGAATATGTGAACCCACATAGTTTTACACAAGGATTGACATGCTGTCAATGGATTGAGCCAGGGCATGTAAGAATCCAAGGTAAGCTATGGAAAGGTCTGTGAGGCCTGGCTGTGGAGAGGGAGCTGTGGTTTTGGCACATTACACATAACAGCTAGAGAATGGATGAGTGGATGTTGCCTTTTATCGTCTGTTCCTAGTACTAATTTGCTAACATGGAAAACAGTAATCAAGTATGGAAAAAAAAAACATAGTTGTAATACAAGATAATTTCAGCAATGAAAGAAAAAATTTCAAGTCATATGAATGACATTTTGAAATACATAAAATTGGTAAATGAAAACTGTAACCTAAAAACTAAGAGATTGATCATCTTCACAATCTAATTCTGTGGTGACAGGAAAGTTCCTTTTGTTCAACCTCAATCTGCATTACCTCGAAGACCATTGAGCTCTCCAATCCAGCAGTGTTCATCACGTTGAGAAATGATAGTGATTATATCATTTTTACGGAAACCCAACTCATCATCATCATGCCGTTCAAAATCTGGAAAAAAGCCTCAGATAAAATTAGCAATATGAGGCTCATATCAAATAAACACTTATGATGGCAAGTGACCTAATGCTACTGTATGATTTATGCTTCAAGATTTACTGCAATAATGCTCATCACACATTATCTTTTCTCTAACCTACTACACAATTAACAATGCTACTAGGACAACTTAAATCAGAATGTAGATGACATGTCTAATATTTTCATTTTCTTCACCATGCTGGGAGATAGTGAGACTTCTCATTAATAAGGTTTTCAGTAAGGTTGTTTGTTTAAACAGTAAAAGCTAACTTATTTAACTTACCAAGAAGAGCTTTTGCTCGTCTGTGTCTTGATCGTGCCGTGGCTAAAAAATTGGGCAAGTCATGTGCATGAGATTCCAAGGAATAGTCTGGTGTGAGTGAGGCAGAAGTGAAGTTAGGTTCAATACCCTGAAATAAAGAAAGAATGATAAATCATAAAACTTCATGTTGCTCAGACACAGGAATGTGGGCAATTAATTTTTTTCATCAAACTTTGCATGTAATAAAATTCATATATCAGACACCTAGCAAGCAATCATTAAGTTAGGTGCATACATAAAAAATATGTATGCTCAAATAAGACCTGCTTTTTTCTTTGTCAAAGGCTGCAAACTAATTCAAAGCACAAATGCAAATGCAAATTCATAATTAAATAAAACTTTCAATTCTAAATGCATTATTTTTTTGGTGCAACTACTAAATGATATCTTAACAATTTGCCTTATCACCTATGTATCAAGTATGCTTCCTTCTACAGGCATTCCCTGCTTTGTGTAGGAGATACATTTCTATTAAGTGCTACATCAAGCAAATCATTGCTCAGAAAAGCATGTTTTTCCTCACTTACATTATACAAACTGAGATGTGTTCTGTGGTCAAAATTTTTCAGCACCTGTATCATTCTTTAAGTAACCATGTCTGCTTTGTACTGTTATTATACTGTGTTAGCTAAACAAAGCAGCAGCTGTATCACTGTGATGATATTGTAAAACAATTAAAAAAGATGATGGATTTAAGGGGGTAGAGGTGGTGGTGGTGGTGGCGAGAGGCACCATTAGTTCTTCTCTGTCACTCTTCATCCTTTGTTACAAATATTCCCCTAGACACTTGTCTAATATATTTTCACTTCTTATGTGTACCTCCCTTCTTTTCTTCTTCATCTCCTTCCAAACCGTTAGCCATTCTCTTCTAATTTCTTATTAATTCTTCTGTGATCCTCCTCTGCTTTCCTTTTATTGATATATACCATCCTTTTAACTTCTCTACACAGGGAATCTATACACTACACTCTTTGCTCTCCATTACTCATGAATTCATCAATGAAATAGAGGTGAATTTCAAGGGTACTATGATGAACAAAGAGGGCGATATCTTAACTAGTTCCCTGATACCTAAACTATTGTAGAATGAATTCACCTTAAGCAAGACCATGCTAAGTGGGAATCACCTGTATTGTTCTTCATGATGGACTGTGCACTCATCTCAATGCATACTAACCTTGCATCCAAACATTTCTTCAAGTTAATATCTCTTTCATTCCCATTCTTTCTCAATGCAGCCTTCTATATGCTTTTCCATAGCATGTATCCAAAGGGTATGACAAAGTTTTTTGCTTTTACCTAAGTACAAGGATTTGGGTTGAAAATGAATATTTCCATATCATCATCATCATCAACTATTACCCTGTGAGCTCCTGCAGCTCCAAGGCTGTGCTAAACTCAGTAGCTGGGACAGATGGACTTCTTTAAGAGAGTTCTTAAAGGAAACAGTACTCTGCTTTGTCAACTGACTAAAATGAAGTGGAAACAAATGTGATATGTCACTTGCAGATTAACCCCAAGGAAGGTGTACTGTGGTAACATAACCATTCACTTCCACGAATGATTCATACAAGTTTGAAAACAAATAGCATTCTGTAATCACCTACAAAAAGATGTGTAGACTCAAAATGATGAGAAATGTATGAAGAGCAACAAATTATGAACAAGTAGATGGGAGTAGTGGAAAAATTTCTTAGAAGAGGAAAATTAGGTATTCTAGATTTGTGTAGCACAGTTAAAATACAGAGGAACATCTGATTGGAAAGGAGTGAAGATGTGACATGAGAGTTGTTGAATGGAATGGATTATGCAAAAGAAGGCACAGGAATTTTAGTGAACGATAGCAGTTTGGAAAGATGGATGATTTCTAATACATAAAGTCTATGTTATCAGTTGCAAAATTCCTTTGCGATATATGTCAAGTTGATGCAACAGCTGCATATACATTATGAATGCATTTTGAGGAAAATTTTAAAGAACAACTGAGGAAACAAATCTAGGGGGCAAGCTCACTTTAACTTCTAAAATGATCTATGGACTATGGATTATGAAGGATTCATTAAAAAATTATCATAATGAAAGACACAGGCAGTTTGTCCTTACAGTACCTATTTGCATTGTACAAGAAGAGAATTAAGACTCACAAGGTCCCATCTCTTGAACATTATTTGCTATTATACAACCTTTTAAACTTTTGTATGCATCTATCACATCCTAACTCAGTTTATTCCAATCAACCATTACTCTTTTATGGTAAAAGTACTTATTTACATCTTTATTTAACAAATTTCTTGCTTGTTTCTGCTCTCCTCTGGTTGATTCACACCTGCATCTTTTGTCATCAGTAGGGTTTAAAAACTAAAGAAAAAAAAGTGATCTTATAGACCCCAGCAATGGCTGGTAATTAGGGGTCAACACTTATATACATAAAATAATGCCAGGACTACTATACTTGAAACACACAAACCTTTGCCTTAACAAACACTCATGTCTCATTCTAGACACAATAATGCATCAAAAAATCTAGTCCCATCAATTACGAAAAAAAAATTCAAGTAAATTAGCCACATTCACTACAGTATGGACAATCAAATTTGGCATGCTGTACATGCTTGGCTTATCAAATGTTTGCTGATTTTTGCTGATGCATATATCTTTGTTCCTTCTTTGCCATCACCAATGAATTAATGATACACAAAAAAGCTTCTCCCATTGCTAACAATTCAACATATGATGAGTCATTATCACCATAATCAGTACCCCAAACACTATTGCTAATTAGCCACTAATTGGCGTAAGGCACATCTAAAACATACACCAGGGCTATAACTTCCCCCGACAAATCATATAGGTAATTAAGACATGAGTAGTCTATCGTGGTGATGATTGTAGTTGCTTGTCACATAAAGCATCTCTACATATTGATAAACCATACCTTCCAACATAAATGACAGTGGAAAAAAGCAATCTGTACAAGTATATGGTCCCTACAGGGTAAGACTTTGCGTCATATGGGTAACTGACACTGATTTGTTTTTGGTGCTAGTTATAGTTGCTTGTAGCACGAGGCAACTCTACATGGTGATACAGTTTGCTTCCATACTGAAATAAAGGCAAGAAGAGGCAACCTGTAAGAGTATGGATAAAGTCCCTGTACCATAACTCCTTCAAGAATCAATGATATAGGAGTAAAGTGTGAATAAGAAAGCAAGTAGGTCTAAAATAAAGATTCCAGACATGACCATTCAAAACTGAATTTTCCAAGTTAGTCCTATGAGAAGATGGATACCAATGAAAAGATACAAAAAATGGCTGGAATCAAATGGAAGAAAATACTGACAACATCAACAAAAGTTACAAAGGCAAGATGAAATTTTGGGAGATACCAGTATGAGATGAAGAGCATGCAGGAAAAAAAGAGGAATGTATGAACTCTCAAAAAAAAATGACACTTTTAAAGTGACAGTGTATATGAATAAAAGGAACAAAGAGGATCACAGCAAACTACATATAAATCAAAATTTACAAGAGTTAAAAGCTATTTTGGGAGAAGGTAGACAAGTACAAGAGAATGTCCATGTGAAAAGTGAGATGCATGACAAGAACAAGAAAGAATTTGCAGAAGAGGATCAAAGGCAGAGTACATTTCAAAGAACTGTGATAGCTGACATATGAAATGTATGCATTGGTTTGCTGGGCTTGGATGATGGGGAGTATTGTATAACTATCAGGGAGATGATACTTTAATTCAGATCACTGAAATATCATTGCTGGGGGTGAATGAATATCTAGGAATTAGCAGTAAGAAAGGTTACTGCTCCCAAATATGGCAACTCCTGAAACAGGATAAATGTTTGAAAATGACCTAACTACCATAAGTCAATGCTCTAAAAACAGGCATCATACTGTAGTGACTGTGGTCTGCTTTCTTAAACCATGGGTTATAGGTCTGAATTCATAGCCATGAATTATATAGTGGTGTTGTGGTGGTGGAAGCAGCAACAGCAGTGGCAGCATGGTGGTGATAGCAGACGCAACAGTACCAGTGAGACTGACAGTAAAGGAGGTAAGAGGAAGAGTATTCTTTATTGACAGTGTGCAAAGCCAGAAACTCTTAACATGACAAAGACTGGATAACGTACTCTGCTGCCTAAGAGGATGCTACTCTATGAAAAAGGGAGATAACTTGCATATGCAATGTTGAATATTAACTAACTGTATGATCAAACAATAACTGTTCTCTTTGCATTTACAATCAACATACCTTCCAGATAAGAGTATACTGGAAGTGAAGCAAAAAAAAAATATTAAATTTGGGTTCAGGAAGGCAAATGGTTTTGTTACACTGAACTGAAACTAAATGATTTAGGTCAAATTTCTGCTATTGTATAACTATTACAGTCTACTTGATTAATATCCCAATCAATCACTTACTTGGAAATGTCTACCAACTTGGAGTATAGCCTCTCTCAGGTCTACTAGCAGTTCTGTTTGTCGAATGTTTTTGTTACGAAGATCATCTGCACTTTTATCCTCTCCAAATAAAATGATCTCAAGCACTGACTTATTCTTATTCACTTGCCGTCTGAAGTGCAATAAAAAATTTAATCATATATACAAGAAACAATAAGAAAAAGCTACTGTAATCCTTTCCCAAAGATGTATTGTTATTCGCAAAATTCTAACACAGCCTAATCAACAGGAAGAATTTCCTAAACCAGAGACAAGATAAAATGAAAATGGTAACTGGTAGGTTCAACTGATAAGATACCCAATGGAAACATAAGAAACCAAGGTATAAAGAAAGTCATACCCAAGCATATACATCTGAAAAATCTTAATAGTCACCATAAATCAATTATAATCAACATCAATTGTTTTCTTTGTCCTACCACCTCTCTCGTCTTGATGAGTTAGCATCTGGAACAAACAAACAACATTCATTTGCACACATCCATTGTGTAGCTGTCATTCATAATGTATCAAAACCACAGCCTATCCATAGCCAAGCTCCCTAGAACACCATGGTTTATCATGACCAATTCATTATGCCCTGGTCCAACCCACTGACAGCACATTACCCGATATCCACCACTCCAAACTAAGTACGTTCAACCTATCCCTTGCAAGCTTCTTGCCCTCCTGAATGCTCATACCCTGAGAGCCCATTGCCTTCTTCACTCCATCCATCTGCCTCTTTCTCAGTCTCTTTACCCCTTTGCTCCCTCCACTCCTGACACAAAGATCCTCTTAATTAGCCCTTCTTTGCTCATCCACATTTCATTATTCTATCAATCTGCCTAGCACTAAATACTGTTCTCTGGAATAACATTTCCAACACATCCAATCTCTTCCTCTGTTCTGGATCCAAGGCCTAAGACTCACATTCATACAGCAGCTCACCATGAGCCATTCATACCTTAAAAATCCTAACAAGCCAATCAACAACATAATCACCTCCATTGTTAAGAAATTCAACTGCAATTCCATCTATTCCATGCTCTGCTGCACTTTATCTTTTGCAGTGCTTTCACCACCTCTTCTCTTTTTGTCAAACCACCTCCCATGACTCTCTCACTTTGCATAACTCCACATCAAAAATAACCCACATGTCAACCTATTGTCAATTACATTCAACAATCCTTAAAAATACACACTCCATCTCTTCTCCACCTCATTACTACCTGTTACCATTCTCCATTTGCCCTCTTCACTGATGTTCCCATTTGTTATTTTTCTCATGCTATTAAACTCCTTCCCTGTAATTACATCCCATACACTCTTTTCTCTTTCACTAGTAACCTTACTATGTCATCCAACCCCTCCCTACCCTTTCTTACCTGCCCACCACCCACATTCCACATACCACACACTTCTCTTGCACGTGTCAGCACTGCTTCCCTAAATACCTCCCATTCCTCATCCATTCCCTGTGCTTTGTTTACTTTCATTTTTTGCCATTCTACACACAATCTCTAAAGTTATTTCTTCAAACACATCTCTTTTCCAAGCTCACTTACTTTAATCACCATCCTTTCACTCATAAAGTTTTCTCTTTTCTGAAAACCTTTACAAATCTTCACCTTTGTTTCCACTTGCTTATAATATGGCAAACAAACAGCTGCCACTCTAAATGCATTCACATCCAAGGGTCTCTCTTTTGCACACCTATCAATTAGTATGTAATTCAATAATGCCCTCTTACCATCTTTTCTACTCATCCACATAATATACCTATGTATGTCCCTCTTTTTAAACCAGGTATTTGTAATAACTACCATACTTACAATATCTGGAACACCAAGCCCCCAAATCATATCCTCAACTTCAGTATGTATACATTTCTTTACTGTTTTAATAACTATGAATTGAAACAAGTAAAGTCCTGTGAGGAAGTATAAAGATTTAATAGGTCATATAAGAGGAAAACTAGAATCACTTTAAAATTTTGTAAAGGAAGACTGTTGAATGATGAATCTCTTTAGTGTTAATACCTACTTCAATACTGCTTCAAAAAACTAAAGAAATTTTGCGATTATCATCTCTATTGCAATTTTCTTACCCAATTGCTAATGCTCACAAGTGCTGAATGATACCAGACAAAACACAAGGTACAAAGTACACCTACCTGTTAAGCTGCTGTTTGGGAAGATTAGTTGAATGATCTGGGTTGATAAGGGCTCCATGATCTGCCATGAGGTAAGCAAGGTGGCGTCGGCGATGGGTTTCCACCATTACATCTGTCAAACTTCCACACACATTGTCCATTACCTTTAACAAAATAAAAATACTTTATCAAGTATGAAATGGTAAAAGTGATAACTTCTAAAACTAGCCTGTGTACCTTCCTGTGAGTACCTACAATAAGATTCTACCGCAGTGACAGGGCACATACAGCTCACCACTTTTTTGTAGATCAACACTGTTACTCATGACACACACTCCTCATCACATGTCTTGCTATGATTCTTAGTGGCTACTCCACTGTTGTAGTTATCTATTCAAGGTTCACCCAGTATGGTCTTCAACCATGAACCTAATATTCTTTAATGTTCATGTAGTCACTCCACATATATTTCTCCAAGTATTACATTGAATACATGTTCCAGCTTCCTTGATTCATACATTTTCATCGGTTATCTTTTTAGTATCTTGTATCTTTTGGTCTTGAGGGGGCAGGAGGAGTCCTGGGAATTGAGTCAGTTGTTTACTGATAGCACAGCACTATGGGCAGATTTGAGTGAGAAACTGCAGAAGTTGGTGTCTGAGTTTGGGAAAGTGTGTGAAAGGAGGAAGTTGAGAGTAAATGTGAATAAAAGCAAAGTTATTAAGCTTAATTGGGCTGAAAGACATGTTAGTTGGGTTCTGAGTTTGAATGTAGAAAATTATGAGAAAATGAAGTGTTTCAGATACCTGGGAGTGGACATGGCAGTGAAAGGAACCATAGAAGAGGAATTGAGTCATTGGGTGGGTGAAGGGGTAAAGGTTCTGGGAGCACTGAGGAATGTGTGAAAAGATAGGTCATTATCTGGGACTGTGAAAATGGGTATGTATGATGGTATAGTAGTTCCAATGATGCTGTATGGATGTGAGGCATGGGCTATGGATGAGAATGTGTGGAGGACACTGAATGTATTGGAATGAGATGTTTGAGAACAATATGTGGTGTGCAGTGGTTTGATTATGTAAGTAATAACAGGATAAGGGAAAGCTGTGATCTTAAGAAGAATAAGAATGAGAGAGTTGATGAGAGTGTGCTGAAATGGTTTAGATATGTGTAAAGAACACGTTCAGAGAGGTTGACAAAGACGATATATGTGGCACAAGTGAAGGGGACAAGGAGATGGAAGGATGGAGTGAAAAAGAATGCTCAGGCTCTGAATATGCAGGAGGGTGAAGGAAGGCTATGGTTTTGGTACATAGGGTTTTCTGTGTAAAGTTAATACAACACTGAATATGAAGACAGCATGTGATAAAAGAATAGAAATAATATATCCCACTATCCTCTGGCTTACTTTGAACAAGCAGTCCACATCATCAACGTCACCAGGAATATCTGATAGTGCATTGAATATCTGCGCAGAGTTTTCCAAGCTTCGAAGTTCAGCTTCTGCAATTCAAGATAATTAATTTGTTTAGAATGTCATTTTAGCTATAACCTTAAAAATTACTACTTGTAGGATGATAATGAAATATGGTGACCATAAGTGCCAATAATCCCTAATAAAGACACACAAAAAAATTACATTTCATGCACAACTCTTAACTTTCCATGAACCTAGTCAATGAGGCCAGGGTGGACTGAAATCTTGCAGACAACAAAAAATTCTACAATGCATGGTTGAGAATGACAGACTCTGGTTTCAGAACATTATATATGACAGCTGGAGACGTGTGCAAATAAGCCATTGTTCATTTGTTCATGACACACTATGGAAAAAGAAAAAAGAAAATCCTCAGTAAAATTTCCATATGTGGCTGTCTTTTAATCAGCTATTATCAAAACTATCTTCATTATAAAGCACAGAAAGGTCTATAAGGCTTGGCTGTGGATAGGGGGATCTGGTTTTGTTGCACTATACCTGGTGCTATGCACCAGCACCTTATCTTGTTACTCCTCCCTCCAGCCCTACTACACAACAGAGGCTCAGCTAGGCAGCCCCAAGATACTCACTTCAACACTCCACCATGACTGAGCAAAAGTTGACGAATTATCTATTTTTTTTTTATTTTTCATTCTTCTACATACATCTCTTGAAATTTAGTGGAATACAGTATGCTTCTAAAAGTACATATTTTATCATGTATCTGTATATATGTACCATACACTTATCCTCTTCTTCTACTTACTGTTTTTTACTTCCTTTTTCTTTTCTCACTATAACCAAATTTTTTCCTTACGAATACAACTCCCCTTTTACAAACAATTGGGTTACCATCACTTGAAATCTCTTATATTGTTCTTATCCTTTTATCCTTTCTTCTTCAAGCCTTACCTCACTGAAGACTTTAGTCTGGGACTGGATCCTTCAACATTAAAACAAGAAAAATGGGATATTCTAGTTGGATGAGACAGATAATGTACACCAAAAAGTTTTTCCTCACCTTTAAACTTAAGCATGGCTAAAGTGGCCTGGAAGAGAACAATGGATCCATCGAGGAAGAAGAGATCCCATACCCTCAGGAGGATTTTCATGTGTAGCACTGAAGCAAACACAGTGACGAACCAGTGTAGCGTGATGAGTGACAATTCTATGTCATGTTCTCGTACAACTGACTCCACCCCAGGTAAGTATGTGGCTACCAAGGCAGCTAAGACCCGTTGGTCTGCTTGCACACCTGCTTCACAAGAAAGAGAAGTCTTGAAATTCATGTGTTTGATAAAAATATATTAGATAGCAAATGAGTATCCCAAATAAATGTAACAAAAATTCTTAACATCACTAACCCACTATTTCAAATCAGCTGCTTACTAATATATACCTAAAATTCACTACATCAAAAATTTTGTATGCCATGTGACTGAGATGCCAGAATTATTTCTGACAGGCTTATAATCTACTTAAAAATAATCAAATTACATGTAAATGCTTGTACAGTTATCACTTGAAAAGCTTTCACATTTACTTCATATCTCATATATTTGTTTGGAAAAGTGGGATGGATGAGTAAAAAATGGTGGGAAAATGGAATAAGGGGAAGCCGAAAACAAGATAAGAGGATGATCAAGGTCAAAATATGCAGGAGTGTATAAAGCCTGCATGGGATGGTATGAGTATGGAGCAATGTGGTATATAGGGGGTGACATGCTGTATATGGGCAGAACCAAGGCGCATAAAGTGGTCAAGGGGTAAAACACAGAGGTCTGTAAAGCTTGGTTGTGTATTGAGGGCTCTATTTTCAGTGCATTATACATGACAGCTAGGTCATGGATGCAAGAAAATCAGGCCATTCTTTGTCTATCCTGGCCCTAATCCACTGATACTTAAAAAAGTGAAAAGAATATGAAAAAAATGTTTTACTTTTCCCACTTCAGAAGGGTAGCATGTCTCTGTAATGCATTCCTTTATAAGTAATGAGTGATCCAAAAAATACTGTCTATGGCATCTACCAAGGACATCCGCAAGTCAACATAGATCCCACCGAGTGAAAACAATATCTGCTTCCTCTTTAGGAAATCAAGCAAATATTATCTAAACAACATAAAAAGGTTTTTAACACCAGTGATCACCAAGGTAAATAGGACTGAAGTGCAGTAAGAAAGATAAGACCAAAAAATGAGTTACTAGGATATCTTGGGATAGGTACCTGGGACTGGGTGTGGCAGCAGGGAAAGCAATGAGGGGGTTAAGTAAGTCACTAACTGGAAATAGGGGTTAAGGTCCTGAGTTCATTAAGAAGTATTTGGATGGAAAAGCCAGCATTTTTAGAGGTAAAAATGGGTATGTATAAAGATCCAGTAGTTCCAATAAAGTCATCTGGAGGTAAGTCTCAGATCTTGAGGACAAAAGAAAGGAAGGGAAAATAAACAAACTAGGATCTTTATCAACAACAAAAACAAATGAGATTAATACATGAATGAAACATTAAAATTACATTACATGATATGCTAAGATGATGGCAGTGTCATATAGTGAAATAGGATCATCCTTACCCAATAGTGTAGAGGAGTAGTAAGATGCAGGAAGGAGATCTTCTACAATTGTGCACATCACCCAAAATGCCTCCTCCTCCTCTAAAAAAAGAAGGAGGGATGCAGCAACCATCCCCGTCCCCTGGCAGTACCTGGCATGCACAACTTTAAGTGAATCCCATACAACCACACCATTAAAAATAAATTATTAGTTATTTCTACAAACAGTCAGTAACAAGCACAGCAACAGAAAATTTTTAGTGCTGGAGGAACTATTAGTATTAGTATTAGTAAAAAAAGGTATGTAGTAAATAGCCATGAACCATTACACAGTTTTACATTCTAAATCTAAATCTTTAAATGTTCAGAGTTAGGGCAAGACACATTGGGATGTAAGGTATGCAGTTAAAAGTTACAACACTGAATGACACTTTCTTCTAAAATTATATCAACTTGTAAAAAAGCAATTGTAATCATGGTTGCAATTTCTCATGGAGCAATGATAAATTCTGACAACATATCACTACAAAAAAATGTGTTATGAAAAGTGAAAACCTCCCCTCTCTAAGGAAGTGTCCTGCAAGCATGATATATATATTCTCTGGGAATAGAAAGGTCAGGTCTCTTCCTACCTTCGTGATTCATGATTCAGTAAGCAGCCTTCCCATGCTCTCTGGTTAACACTCAGCCAATTAGTAACTGCCACCAGGCTGATGTTAATAACCCTCCTCCTACCAGCTCCTTGTAATTCACAAATCACAGATCACTGGCATCAACCCAGGGAAGTCAGAGAAGGTTCAAAGAAATGATTTTTCAAAAAGTTGGGGACAGCAGAGCCAAGATATGAAAACTAGGAAAACTTTCTTGCAAAACACTGCTTTAGTGAGAAAAGGCTTTTTTAATTTTCAAAGCCTCTGCAGTTTGGCCTGAAGGAGTAGGGTCAGAAAAAAATTCCAAATAAAATTAACCATAAGGAAAAAATAAACACCTTCCATGATGAATTGCAGGAATCTAAAAACTGATTCTCCTGAAAACGAAATTCTCGATACCACACAAAGTAGATACATAAAGATTAAACTAAAGTACAATTTGATGAAAGTGGAAGAAGAACACCAAAGAACACTTCACTATATATTCTTCCATGAAAGGTTTCTGAGGATGGACAAGGCACAGGCCATCTTTTCACATTATATGGCCCAGCATATAGAAGACTGAGCCAATCATAGGTGATCTAAATACAATGAGATATATCTCTTGCCAAGAGGAGTTTGAAGGAGTAAAGTGTAAAAATAAAAGGCCTTTTTGGCAATCTTGAATAAATGCAAAAGGTCACTAAGAGAATTTACTGAGCATAAAGGATGAAGCTCTCCTAATGAAAATTTATAAGTATGATGTAAAAAGGCAATTTCCAAATTCAATAATTTCATTCTTAGTCAAAAAAATGGTATTATGGATAATTCAAAGCCATCAAGAAATTGTTAGAGAAAAGATTGTCTGAATATGACATGAAATTCACTATATCCCCATCAACAGCAACGGGCTATAAGAATGAGATTTTAGACACCTTAACTGCCAGAGAAACTACTATACTGTAAAAGGTCTGAGACTTTTGAAAGCTACATGAGCTGTAGGGAATAAGCAACCAGTCTCTTCAAAAGAACCTGAGAAGTAAAGCCCAAATTGGACCAGTGTGAAAAACCCAAACCAAGAGACATGAATTCTTGAAGTAAATGTGGAAAGCATGAGTAAGACAGCTAATACAAGACGTGATAGTTCATAATGATGTATCTATTTAGAAACCCTAAACATAGTAACAGATACAGGAGAGTAATGCAAAAGGTACCAACCAAACCACCTCCCTCTTGATTCAACTGCTGGCAGGAAAAAGGCAGGAAAATAATTTCTATGCAGTGTAAGATAGACATCGCTATGGTAATTCTATAGGAAAGTGTGGACAGGAAATGTTCCTTTTCGGTTTGAAGACATCTGTTTCACAGGATAGAATCTCTAAAGAGAATGACATAAGTGTAGATATGGATTTTCTACTGATCAACTGATATCCATGAAGAACTCATCTAGCCTTGATTTGAAGGTATCTATAGTCTCAGCCTTTACTACTTCAAGATGTAATACATTCAAATGTTCCACTATTCTAGACATGAAAAAAATTTTGCCAACTTGCAGGTTTTTCACACTTGTCTGCTATTTCCCACATCAGCATAAGTAGATGAAGAAAAGGCCTCATTCACTCACAATCATTCTCTTGCTGGCATGTGCAATGCACCAGAACTACAGCCCCCTATTCACAACCAAGTCCCATAGACCTTTCCATGGTTTCCCCCTGTTGCTTCATGTGTCCTGGTTCACTCCAGTGACAGCATACATACCACATCACTCCAGCTCACTCTATCCACCCCCTTAAATGTTCAGGCCCTGAGCATTCAAAATCTGTTTCACTCCATTCTTCCATCTGTAATTTGGCCTCCATCTGTAATTTGTATGTAGTGCTCAGTGTCTCCTTCATGGTAGTACATCATGGGCATGAGGGATCTTGGGATATGTTGAAGTGGTGCCTGTCATGTTGTAGTGATGGGTGATGTCCAGAGCAAAAGTGGGAGAGTGTGACTTGTGTTTGCATGGAGAATGTGGTTTCTGATCATATCTGTTAGGCTGGAGTTTTAGAATGAGCTGGAAAGTCAGATGTTTAGTGTCTGTCAGCTTATTTCAATATGTATGTGTTTTGTCAATGTTATATTTGTTTGGGGTTGGAGGTTGTGAATAGAAGTTACTCAAGTGCACGGATGGGGTAAACTTTATATTTCTACTTAGGAGTTCATGGTTAGTTAGGAAGTGGTTTGGGTGAGAGGGGTCCAATGATAATGCATAGAATTTAGTGCTGAGCATGTTGAGTGTGCCTGAATAGGAAAGGTCTTTGTTTCCTTATGAAGGTGTTGAGTGCTTACTATTGCTAGGCAGCCAGTGATACTTCTGAGTGCACTATTTTGTATGGTATGAAGTTTTATTTGACCAACTTTCATGAAACAGTTCTGGTGTTATCCGGGGTATTTCTAAAGGCCCCTGTAGCCTCAGACTGCACTACTTTCAATAACAGGAAAATCATGACTCCTTCAAATTGAGAAGTTTTTAGATGCGACTATACTTCCTGTGATACAGCCTTGCCAAAGGTGACTTTTCACTCATGTTATAACCTTAAGCAGGTGGAGTCCAGAAACTCTTGTGCCTCCTCAGTAAATCACAATGGCAAAGAAGAGCCCTGACCCTTATACTCATTATGAAAATATCTCAAGCTCATAGAACAATTGTTGAAGAGAAAAAGTATATAGGGGAGAGTTGAAAAATGTGTGGAAGGCGAGAACATTATCTCAGAAAGCAAAAATAGGTATATTTGAAGAAATAGTGGTTCCAACAATGTTATACGGTTGCAAGGCATGGGCTATAGATAAGGTTGAGCGAAGGAGTGTGGATTTGTTGGAAATGAGATGTTAGAGGACAATATGTGGTTTGAGGTGGTTTGATCGAGTAAGTAATG
>JAUUDZ010391123.1:0-15507 GCA_032361705.1 Panulirus versicolor | reverse complement strand
TATATAAAATGTGTGTTTATGTGTAAGTTAGGAGAATGAGAGTTTCTGGATAATAAACACGTGATAATGAGAAACTGTTATGGCCAACAGTCGTGAGGAGAAACATCACGACCCACACAGTAACTACATTCTTGCCTGGCCAAGACACCTCTCTCTCTCTCTCCTGCCACCATACTGGTATCATCTTCATTATATTCCCAGTGCAACCGATGCACCAGGAAAACCCTTAGTGCACCCACGTTTCCTCCCCCCCTACCGGGCCTTGACATACCAATGGCATTACTCAAGTGACGGTGAGGATGGCTTTCTTTTTTTTTCACACCTTTACGGTGACATCACTGACGCGTCCCTTGTTCTGGGGAGATGGTAACGACAGAAGCCCAACAAGAGGAGGAGGAGGAGGAGGAACAGCAAGTTTACCACCGTTCTCCAACTGCAGCCACAGTTCCCTACCACCCCTCCCTTAACTCTAGAGTGATAGTCCTTATAAGCCTGTCTAGTGATGGCGCTGTCAGCGGCCGGCACCACCTCCCTCCCTCACTCACTCCCCTACTAGTCATCGTCCTCACTCAAAGAGGCGGAGCAAAAACACAAGAGAGCCAAGTATAGTCAACGGCGCGGGCAGGCCATCTCCCACGCTGCCCGTGGTGTCATAAGGACGTAGCCTGGACCTCACGCCCTTCGTCCAGCATGCTCACACGTCCTGCCCTTTACACTAAGGACAATACCCTTCCTACACCACCAGCCCACACCCTCATACTTGACCAGATCTGGGGGCCTGCACCACCAGCCCACACCCTCATACTCGACTCTAAAGGCCTTCACCACCAGCCCACACCCTCATACCTGACTGGAGGCCTCCAACACCAGCCCACACTCTCATACTTGACTCTGGGGGCCTCCAACACCAGCCCACACTCTCATACTTGACTCTGGGGACCTCCAACACCAGCCCACACTCTCATACTTGACTCTGGGGACCTCCAACACCAGCCCACACTCTCATGCTTGACTCTGGGGGCCTCCGACACCAGCCCACACCCTCATACATGACTCTGGGGGCCTCAATCATCAGCTGACATCCTCATACTCGACTCTGAAGGCCTCCACCACCAGCCCACACCCTCACACTCGACCCCACTGTAGCACCGTCTTGAGAGTCTCCCAGTTCTTGCCCACGTCAAGTGGGGTTCGAACACTAGGGGGTTACGCCCTTCTCCTGTACCAACATCCAAGGAGCCCAGGACACGAGCAGATAACCCCCCTCCCCTCTCCACCCACCTGCAGGGGGAACCCTCTCCCTCCTACAGGCGCCCAGAAGCCAACAATGCTAACGGATCACTCCCTTGTTCCTCCTCCAAGCAAACACCACCACTCCAACGTCTACTCTGAGTCACGTAATGAGCTTGGCGAGCCTACACTTAACTAGCCAGTTAAAGCAGAGATCATGGAAAGTTACTACTGGGAGAGGAAGAGCAAGTGGAAGGTACATACAAGAACGGCAGCAGGAGGCCCTGCCTGACGTAGCGGCCGTGCTGTAGGCGAGGGCTACGTCGGCATGTGGGATGGAGGCGGGGCCGCTGGCTCAGCACAGGTGCACACAACCACACACACAAATCTTCAACAGATACAAGACACATTCTTAAACCCACCGGGGAAGATAGGTGTATAATTGTGCCTCATCGGCTGGGTTGTAGTGGGTACGCGTGCCTTTGGGGGGGGGGGGGGGGGAGACACCGAGAGCTTTACCGATCATAACACGACGCAGGTCCGTCCCAGACCCGATTGGAGGTAGGCGGACCAACGTTAAGGTTTGACGTAAATATAACGAGTCGTTTGTGTGGTAGAGGAAGACGAGGAGTGGACAATTAACTTTGCCAGTCTTTGCGACAAAGGTCACAACTCAACTGCTCACTTACTCTGGCATTTATAATAAAACATCTCACTACATGACAACACACAGAGCAATCTCCGTGTGTTGCAGCACCACCCAACATTCACCAGGACGTGAAGACAAACATGAGGAAGTGAAGACAAGGGGGGAGGAGGTAGATAATGGAGGTGAGGACCCGCAGAAGGGGGGCCAGACTCCAGCCCGCCTCCACCCGTCGCCTCTACACTGAATTATCAAACACAAAAAGCCATGAAATATCTACGTTACCGGGGGCACACGCTCGCCAGCCACGCTGCTTCAAGACAAAGCTAAGAAACTCTGGCTGCGGCCGAGTCACTTAGCTATGGGGTATACTTGCCCTCCTGACACCGTGGGTACCACACCAACATAAATATACTCAAATTACGGACCACCTTTTGTCATGAGTATGTCTGCCTTGCCTTTCCTTGCCATGACTCGTGTTGTGGACCATGTAACCATCTCCTGCCCTATCCGGCATTCCTATAATACAGATTCTATGCTTGTTTCTTCTTCAGAAGGTGCACATTTACGGGAGCAATTCATTCTTTTTTTTTTTTTTAATTTGCGTCGTTTATTCCGTATGTTTTCATGGAGCTTCGCAAGGAGAAATCACTCCCCGCCAACTCCAGCATTTGATACGCTCCTTTACACTCCCCCTCTGATACTTGCAGGCGTGTGTGTGTGTGTGTGTGTGTGTGTGTGTCGTGTTCTGTACTGCTTTATAATGCTTCACTTGCCGCATCATGACGGGAGAGGTGGAACACACCCATCACAGAGCATGGATCTGAGGTGCCTCTTCGGAAAGGCATCAATATTTTTGCAGTGTAACATTGCCTCCTGGAGGCAAGATTTACACACGTTTACACCATCTGCAACGGGTGATGGGAAGCTACAGTTTGTACTATCATTTATGTCAGACAAGAGAACGAAAAACAATGTAAGTTCAAGTGCAGTTCCTTGGGGAAGACATTTTTCGCGCCACCACTCGACGCATATTCTTCGGCATAACATACTACGACTAGGATCATTTCTTTGATTACGTAAACAGCGTTCCAAATATAGAAAACCTGCTTCATTTTCTGTGTCTGTATCAAGCTGATCTTGTTGCTTACCCCTTTAGTGAGAGGGCAACCAGCTCAACGTTTTCCATATCTGGGGGGGGCCAGAGCATACTTTCCCTTTACCTTGCGTTGTCTTTAAGGACCTTCTACCCAACAGTTCAGGCTGCGGGGCCAGTCACAAGAACTGGGTCGATGGTAAACCAAGCGGTTGGAAACCGGCCATGTAACCACCACAGCCTAGACGGTGTGGTGCCCTTGTGACCTGCTAAGCCACAGCCTTCTTAAACTGCTTGCTCCCCTGCGCACACCTCAGTCCGTTCTGACTGCTGCAGGCAATGTGATGAGGCGTTCATTGGGGAAGGGGGGTGTAGCCTCAGATGCACACGGTGTTTTCTCTAGCGCTCACAACACCCCCTTGAATCAGGGGTAGTATTTTACCCCCCTGTGGCAGCAGTCAGGAGGCTAGGTATCCTTGACTGTAGGTTGGGGCCAACCTGTTCACCTGTGACGGGTTCCTGCCCAGGACTTCTAGTGTGGCGGGACTCTACCACAGGAGTAAGCGGAGCCAATTAAAAATTGTGATGTGGCAACTTACACTTTGGGGTGGCAGCTTTGGGGTGGTGTGGCTGCTTAGGGTGTAGAGTGGCAACTTAGGGTGTGGTGTGGCAGCTTAGGGTGTGGTGTGGCAACATACAGGGTGGTAGCTTAGGTTGTGGCATAGTGTGACAACATAAGCTGAAATGTGGCAGCTTAGGGTGTGTGATATGGGAGCATATACCGCAGCGTAGCAGCTTAGGGTGCGTTGCAACCACGTCTGGTGTGGCACCTTACGGTGTGGTGGAGTCAGTAAGTAAAATAGAATATTCCGTGGTCACTTTCCGGGTGCCTGGTGACCAGCTCTTGACTGGTGAGGATAAAGATGAAGAGGAAGAGAGGCAACGATGGTGAGGAAGAAGTACAGGTCAAGTTGGAGTAGTGGTGGTGGCGGCGAAGACGTGGAGGAGGGACACAATCGGAGGAAGGAAGGTTCAGGCTGCAGGAGGCGACGTGCTGCTGGTGGGACCACGACGTGTGTGTGTGTGTGTCGTAAGAGCATTATGGATTGAAGGTCGCGTGCGTGGGTCAGTGCCCGCATGATGCCGCAGTCCACGTCGCCTGACCCGTGTAACCCACCACCACCACCCACCCACCATCATGGAGTCCCTCCCACCCACACACACACACACCCTGCGATAACCTGCCGTCCTGTTCCCCCTCGACACCACAGTACACGGCCCCCATGCCTGGCCTCTGACCTGATGCTGACGGTTAGGTCAAAAGGCCAAGCAGTCATACCCCCAAGGGTCATAACCACAGCTCTCGAGGAGGTTAACTTTACCTTAAGTAAGGTTAGGGAGCTGCCGCCGTGCCGGCCGGCACCTGCCCACCCAACACTTGAGGTGCCACGCCCCAGCGAGAGCAGGCATACATCCCCTGGCCTGGCTTCCCGGTGCTCTCCTTACCTAGTGCACTGCTGCGTCTCAGACCAAGCTGCTCTGTTGCTGCTTTGATCAAAGAGGGGCGTCAGGGCCCGCGGCCCCTACACCTACACACCCTGCAGATATCTGTCCACTGACTGCTCCACGCGGTAACATTACCAAAAGGATTTAACCGTTCGTCCCCTCAACATTTAAACTTGCACCACGAGAGAGAGGGAAAGACGTATATACCACAGATCTGGACACAACGCACTGTGTGGAACACAAGCAAATCGTCACACAAAACACTGCAGGTAACCAACCCCCGCAGTACTCGACCCTGAAAAAAAGCCGAAAAAACAATAATAAACTCAAGCGCCCGAAACACTGCTCCTCAACCAATAAAATCTTTAAACTATTTAGTTCTTCAAAAACTTAAAAGGCGTCTACAGCAGATCTTTTCCTCACCGTTAAACCTAACATACGTACGTCTGCGTTATCTAAATACACATACGAACAAAAGCTGATGCCGTCGCCCCCCACGCAAGCGGTACACCGAGGACAGTACCCAAGCGTATGTCGACTACTTCATGTGGTGTGAGTTTTTAAGTCAGTATGGAATCTTTCAGGCAAGTGCGGTGCAGTAGCCTGCTACATAGCACAGTGCACCATCAAGGAACACCTCGAGCTAATGATTGTTCATGGTGGACACCCAGTGAATCACTCGTGGCTCGACAGGATATTTCACTCGCAAGCTAAACACACACAATAAACTGCCATCACGGGCGGTCCCTGACCCAACACTGCCTTCATGGATGGTCCCTGGCCCAACACTGCCTTCATGGATGGTCCCTGACCCAACACTGCCTTCATGGATGGTTCCTGACCCAACACTACCTTCATGGATGGTTCCTGACCCAACACTGCCTTCATGAATGTTTCCTGACCCAACATTGCCTTCATGGATGGTTCCTGACCCAACACTGCCTTCATGGATGGTTCCTGACCCAACATTGCCTTCATGGATGGTTCCTGACCCAACACTGCCTTCATCGATGGTTCCTGAGCCAAGATAAGGTCATGGCGCCACCATCCACCAAGCAACAAGTTCCTCAGCCTGCTTAAAACGACCTCACCCTATGCCCCCACACCAAACCACTGCTAAAGCGAGTGTGAAATCTTTCTGTGGTTTCCCTTTACTTCACGTACCCTGATTCAGTCAAGTGACAGCACGTCGTCCCCTGTATACCACATCGTTCCACTTATCCCTCTCCCATGCACGTGTCTTATCCTCTTGCATGTTCAGGCACCAGTAGTGCGAAGCCTCCCTTCTTTTGCACTTAGGGTCCAAAACTCGAACCCATACAGCATCGTCGGGACTATTTACCATCCATCTTTGCCCATAAAGACAGTAGCCTCTCTTTCCACACACTCCTCAATGCATACAAGACTACAGTAACGTGGTGTTCCTCTCCTTAACCAAGCTGTACTGTAGAAGCTTGCCTGGTACACTGTGTAAGCGGCCATCCAGCTAATCTCTGAAGTTCTTCACTAATTATATTTGAAGTACTTGCCAGCAGTGACTTGCAGCTTTGGATCCCGGATATGTATACACCGTTTTCACCCAATATTAAAGGTGACATTGCAAGTCTTCCACGTCTGTCATACCCGAGATGAATAACTCTCAAGTGTATAATGAAGACCATACATTTTAGGATTTTCCAATCATCTTTCCCTCCCGTCAGCAATGTACAAAGTCTGGATGCTTTCAGTTCTTCTCAACTTAAATTTCTGACCATAAACAGCTGTTGTGAAAGATCTCTGCATGTTACAAGCTGTTTTCAAGGGTGGTTAGGCAAACGAAAATATTCCCTCAAAAAATATGCTTCAAAAAGCCTCGTAATGTGCTTTGCTTCCCAGACTTGTCCATGGATTGTAAAATCCAATCCTCTAATTCTTCGTGGTGGCGACGTCTGGTTGGCTGTGCAGACAGAGGGTCAGGTTACCAGATACAGTTACACCAACATCTTTACTTCTCTCGTCTGCAATATGATGATGTCGCGTCCGGCATCCTGTAAAAGGTTTTCATCTATTCCTTCTCGCCAAAAGCAATCTTCGTTTCAGGGTAAAACGGGACAATTCTCTTAATGTCCAATCATAAATCTCTCAACGAGACGTCTGAACCTACTGCAGAACCATCAGCACATAGAGAGATGGGATGACACTTGACAGGTACCTATGCCAGGGTTGGACGTGGCGGATCTTAACACTAGTGCGACAATGGAATACGAAGGTCTAGTGTTACCCTGGATGTGGCCCTGGTGTTCAGGATGAGCTGAACTATGTATGACATACATGATGACGCGCGGGCCCAGGGGGTCTCCAGGGAGGATGGACAACGCCCAACATCATCACCATTCCAGTTATTTCCGCCATTCCTGCTGGAAATCAGGGACGGTTTGGAACTCTCCGACAAGACTCGCACGATATATATGTGATATACCGGCACCCAACATGCTACCTAATGCCACGGAGACTGCGGCTATTTCGGGCTTTGGTTTCCTAAGAGAACTGTCGTCCTCTTGTTATCATGAACAAATTTAACTACAACATTTTATTTCCTTTTCCCTCATATTGTCTGAGGACACAACACTACGAGACTCCGGCCATACAGGCGAACCTGTTATGTCTTTCGTCCGCTAACCATCTTAAGGCAACCGTCACGTGACGTCAATACAGATCCTCCTCCCCCAACCAGCAGTCACTGGTCCGTGATGTCATTAAGATGGCACATCTGTTATGATGTTGTGAGCACGGAGGGGGGTCCGGGTTATGTACACTCCTAGAACTATATCTATCTATCTATCTATCTATCTATCTATCTATACGGCTGACCACGTCTCCCAGCACAGAAGTACACTCATCGTGGGACAAAAATCAGATGCATAACATATAGATGTGAAGCCTTCATCCACGGCGATCGCTGTGAACAGGCCAGGGCCACCGCAATACATGACACCAAGTGTAAAGTATCATATCTATAATTCTGGAGACGATGGTGCCAAGCAGTAGAGAAGAAACTGGCTTGCTATCCTAAGATATGCAAGCTTCCATGATACATATCGCCTAAACAAACCAATGAATCAGTATAGTTTACCTTGCCTTGTAAACTATAATGTACGTACTCCTCTCACTAAGCTTCCACCATGAGCACATGGCAAGTTTCTAAAGCAGCGAGGCAGTCAACGGCGGGAGGTCAAGTGCTCCTGACACCAGCACGAGCCATAAATGGCGACAGGTATGGTGCACTCCGTACAATACAGCAGAGAACATACTTGTGATCCCCAACCTACAATGTAAGGGTCAGTGTTCTAGAGGAGGTAAATCTTAGGTCCTACATATCTTTCCCATCTTATCTTACCTTCAGCTTAACCAACTGATGATGACATGCCACAGATGCGTCAGAACAAAGCTGGTGTTCTCTGCTCTCACTCGGTGGAAGCCAATATCAACGGTTCCTAGCGGCATTCCTCTGACAATAGTGATAACAGGCTGGCTAATAACTGGCTCAGCTAATCGTCGTGTACTGATAACGTGTGGTGTTGTACCCCCGCTTAATAAGCTACTCCGTCTCTATTATTAGCAGGCTTTGTCAAGCAGCACTTTTCCTGGGCTTCCTACAATGACAACACGAGTCCTTCGGCTTTCCTCTGGGCCACCGTAAGTCCCAACTATCATTCTCTGGTAATCACTGAATGTTGAAGAAAACGATACTCAGGATTTAACCGGTCAATTTTCTTGGGTTATGTGTAATTTTTCCTCTTTTCTTATGATGATGATTTGTGACGCACAAGAAGAAGACTGTGAGGTCTGGAGTGTGAGAGAGGAATCGTGAGATCAGCATGGAGGATGTGAGGAGTGGGAGACAGTGGCCAAATTTCCGGTCACGCCAGACCTACATGAAATTTACGTGGCTGTCTGGTGTAGGTTCGGGAGAACCACCATCAGCCTCACTTACACTATATACAGTGGCTTCCCAGTCAGATTTTATAGAAAACCGAGACCCCGGTATCCTGCTGACGTTCGGGCATTCCTTAGTTGCCAGCAGACTACAACACCCGCAGGAGTTAAGAAGTGGTTACCACTAGGAGTGGATGGTCGTGTGGAGGGACAATACTCACCAGTGTGAATGTGCAGGATTGGTAATGCTTAGGTACGAGTGTGTGGGCGATTGTTCTCCTTATTTAGGTGGGATGAAAGTGAAAGGTTTTAAGTGTGTGGGCAGTTCCTGTGTTAGTGGGCTTGAGCCATCGTATTCCCTTAGCCACTTGCGACCCCAGCATCTACCAATCGTGAAAGTAAAATCAACCGATTCGTGGGTGGAAGGACCGTAAACTAAGAGGTGGACGTGAGGAAAGATATGATCACCAGGAATGTATTATTAACGAGGAGTGCTGGACCGCCTCGGAGGCTGGGAACTGTGTTGACACATGTTGGGGTGTCTGCCTGCCTGGCTCGAGTGAACTCAAGGCTACACACCCACCCCCTCAACACCTGCTGCCCCCTACCAACAAGTGTCCTTGTCCTGGTTATTACCTAATATACTTCAGGCACAATTTTCATTCACGTGTTAGACTGAGCGGTTCCTTTTCCTACTTATGTGAGTGAGGTGAGGGAAGGTTTCTCCACATTTCGGTCAGGGATGAAGATACACAGTTGATCCTCTGATCGGTTCAGCTGTTTGAGGCTGGGATCAATCTGGATAGTCAACGTCCTTACCTGCACCATAGAACATGTTGTCATCAGGTAACCTGGAGGCTCATGTCTGATGGTCAGGTCTCACGTCTTCTCCTGACGAAAGGTATCCAATACAACATACCACAGGCAGCTGTAGTGTCTGGTAGCGCCAGTGTCCAATTTGTACGACTGATAAACAGTGAAGGTTCGGTCACTGTTACCTGTGAGAGGAGCATTTTACCATCGATGTAATTACCTCAAAAGTGTGTCAGATCAACGAGGATGTGTCTGGCAAGTAGGCCTATGGGCCAAGGCCTCCAACAGCCTGAGCGAGTGTGTGAAGCAAGAGGACAGCGTGGTGCCCCACGCACGGAGTACACCACCGCCTCAGTGACCTACGTAATATTTACGTCCTGTGATATATCAGCAGACCTGACGTACACTGTGTAGCAACATTTTACAATCTTATTTCTCATCTTTCAGACTTTCAACTTACCCTGTACACCGGGATCCGTGCCCACCTTTGTCAAAGGCTCGTGCAAAGTCTGCGCGTAACACAAGTTGTCGAAGTACAACGGGGAAAGGCACATTTCCGGCCGACAATCGGGTTGATCTCTCTCTCTCTCTCTCTCTCTCTCTCTCTCTCTCTCTCTCTCTCTCTAGTGACCTATTGACAACAGCATTGGGGAAGTATTTTCAAACTCGTGGGTGTATATGAGCCAATACTGCGGAATCCTCACATCCGTTTCAGCAGAGCTTATCCTCACCCTGTCCAAGTATTACGTAAAAGGTGATTAAAAAGGTAACACCACTATAACCAAATTGTGCCACAGTCGACCCCGTGGTCCCTGACTATGTCCAACCCAGTGCCACCCGCATTATGCACACCTCGCGGGGCAGACAGTCACCAACACACTTGGCCAGTATCAACAACGTGCAATGGTACCAGATAAGCCAGGATGCGGAGGGTACGCAGGCTAGTGGGGTTCCTGACCCAAACTGGTGAATCGGATATGTGAGCGAGGTGGCTCAGTCCCTGATGCAGTCCTGGAGGCATGGAGCTCCTGAATTCGAGGCAAAGTAAGGGAAGGACACACGTCCAGGGGAGGGATGGTGGAGACGACTATGGTGGAGCAGGGGTTGATCCAGGAGGAGTGGTGGTGGTGGTGGTGGTGACAAGAGAAAACTACACTACAGCTGACCTTGCCGTGCTGCCCACGTCTAATTGCCGCACCACCACTACGCTACAGTTACCATGTACTGTGTAGCCACACGCTCCAACAACACCTAAACTACAACACTCACGAACGGGGGCATCACTTAAGACAACCCTGCTGACGACAATGACTAATATACCTATATATGGTCGCTTGTAGAAGCCTGAGGACTGACTCATACAGTGACAGCGGTGGGCGACTCAGAAGAACTGACTGAATTACTCCCAGCTGATCATCCTGGCACAAGAACACTGATTACTCCAGTGGGAAGCAAAAGATGACGTGCAAAGGTCACGTATGCTTGGTGACGTAAACATCACAAGCTAAGACAACAACACTGGCTGCTGGCTATGGCGGTGTAAGACTCGCTGGCAATACTTTTGCTTACGTACTTAACTACCAGGTGGTAATGCTGATCATTAAGGCTTAGGATCTTGACGAGGGCTAGGTGGTCATACTAACCATTATGGCCAGGGATCCTGACGAAGGAATACCAGTAGGTCCAACGCCCTTCGAGAGTTTTATGAGCAACGTTGACCTGGTTCCCGTAGCCCAGCGGCCTTTCCACTCAACAGGCAGCACCAACGCCCACAACACTCAACAACAAGTCAAATTATTGATACAACACAAATGTCTACAACCCACTGACCACTCATATACTCGAGGGGTCGTGCTGCCGTGTTGAAAAGGTCGTCCTGTCACAACGAAAGGTCGTACCGCCATGTTTTATAAGGTCGTCCGGGCATAATAAAGGGTCGTACCACCCTGTTTAAGGTCGCCCTGGCATCGTGAAGGGTCGTGACGCCATGTCCACGCGTTATAACCCTCGGGGTGTTCACAGGGAGGCCGTACCTCCCCACCAGGAGCAACACGCTGTAGGTAGAGGGGAGGCGGACAGCAGGTGGGGCGTGGTGGCCTCGTCGGCTGCCCACGGAATGCCCGTTAAGGTGGCACCAGCTGCCGCCTCGCTCTCTACCGCTGCCACAGCCTTATGCCCAACCTCACCAGGGTTCCTGGGTCCTCTATCCCCTCACCTGGCTCTATGACCAACTTATGATTGACGATGATTTTTGGAGTCTTCCCCCCACCGCTGGGTCTGGCACCTTGCCTTTCGTATACCTTAAGATGATGTGGGAGGTCTTCTACCCCCACAGCTGAGTCTGGAACCTTATCTTACCGTACGATGATTTGGGAGGTCTTCTACCCCCGCAGCTGGGTATGGGACCTTGCCGTACGATGATTTGGGAGGTCTTCTACCCCCGCAGCAGGGTCTGGGACCTTACGTATACCTTACGATGAGGTCTTCTACCCACAGCTTGACCTCCAATCCAGGTGTCGTGCATACCCTGTGCTCAATTAGGCTGCTGAAAGCCCGGAGTTAGGGCCTACGTACTTCCCACATCATGAACTGTTTGGTAAACTATGTTGGTAAGTGTACAGGCCACATATATTTTTCTCTACTGGTCCACTTGGATCAATTCCTTACCTCCACATCACCTTGATGTCTATCCTTCACCTACATTAAGACAGAGACGCTCTATGTGCTTGGACAAATCAGGTCCTCTTAACCAACTGAACTTCCCCACAAGGCAGCCTAAAATTTCACATCTACCCAGCCAGTCCTGTCAAATGGGGAACATTCTTGAGCGTCAATTACAAAGTACGCCTACAGAGGTCCTTCTTGGAAGAAGTCAATATACTATAACGGTTGCGCTCTCCACTCTGAGCTCCGGAGAACACTGCCACACGGTTAGGTCTTTCCCAATAACTTATTGACTCCCTGTCAATTCCAGCTGTGGATCAAATTTACGTACTTTCAAAAGTCAGCAATTTCGCTAGCCTTGGGGGAGTGTGTGTTAGCACACAGCAATATTTCTCATTAGGAAGCTGTAAGTGCCACACTGGTTTTATCCAACTTGTATTGAAGGTCCATAAAATCCAGCCAGCCATCTATCTTTCAGGAAGATGCAAATGTTCCTCTACTCTATTCGCTGAGGGTAAGGTCGACATTATTAGCTCGAGGTATTTCACACTGCTCTTGTGGTCTATGAGGGTACAACAATTGTTCCATACTTCTGTCCTGTTTCTTCAATTCTTACCTTCTCACTTAACGATGTTGAAGCCTCGCCATTAAAGAGCCCACTCTCGTTATGCCCCAACATAAGACTTGATATGACCCATAATAAAGACTCGATTCAACCAAGGTACCTCAAGTCTTCCACTAAGGTTTCCCATTTTCTTCATGCAAGATCCGTAAAGGACAAAGTTTATGCTTTTGTTTTCGTTATATATAAGTATACCTCCGGTCAATCTTCACTCTACAACCACCACTAGAATAATTGGACATTCCCCTCTTCCACCATTAAGTCATCAGTACATTAAATACAGCAGCGCATTGCTGGGTGGATTTGCAAGCACGCTTGCGTGTCCCCTTGGATGTATTACTTATATATCAATAAATATTTTGAATTTGAACTGAATGACAGCTAGAATGTGGATGTGTGCAAATGAGACCGTTGTTCATTTGTTCCTGATGCAACTTCACTGGGCAGGAGAAGCAATTAAGTATAAAACAAAAAGAAAAAATACGTAGATATTAAGTACATTCATTCTACAAGATCAATTACCCCTAAATCACCTATTTACAACACTGATTTACCATGATATATGTTAATATAAAAAAAAATATTGGGAACTTTTCTACAACTGTTAATCTATAGTTCTATAATGTTCGTCTCAGCTGCATGAAATACTCTTATACCAAACAGCAAAAGGCAACTTGACAGTGATTACTGGTGTTCTCTTATATTTACTAACTTAATAATTTTTACAGAAATGCAGATGACAATCTTCTTGACCACATGAACTCCATATGCCTGTCTGTCATTACTTCAGTCAGAATAATTCATGATTTTGTTATTCCTACAGAGACTACAACATTACCTCTTTGCCAAACTGGGTACATTTACCTCTTATGCAAACTATCACTGGCATCTGAGGAATAATTGATAACTGCCACAATATCTTATGTTAGAGTGAAAATACTGCAATTGAATTACATTAACTGAGTACTTTCAGGGTATAAATCCCTACAAATGGTCACAACCTCATATTTCTTTATTATCTGAACATCAGCATATTTTTGTATGGCACCATGCACCTTTTGGGATTCATGGTTCACCATGAGGTCATTTAACTGGTCGCATGTTAACATCATTGCTGGCGTCCAGATATGAAGTACCAACCCCAAGTTTAGTTGTTTTTAAACTGGAGCTGTTCTGTCAGATGGGTGACATGACCTAATGTAAGGTGATAGTTCTTGTATGGAGGCACTAAAAAGTCCCTTCTGGCAAGGCCCACATTCAGTGTGGCATATCAGGAATTAGTGTAGAATGGCTAGGGTGCTGTAGTGAGGTCAGGAACAAGTGTATATTCAGAGCTGCCAACCTTTTCAACAAAAAAAATAGAATTTTGAGAGAAAAAAAAAAAAAAAAAGGAATTCTGGAAAACAAAACTTACAACCAAACACAATACAGGCTGCACTTTCAATACAGGAAATTGTGACGTCCAGTGCTCAAGTTATTATTCCCATTCATTTATCTACATGTAGATAGTCCACAATTGTTCACTTTAAAACCAACAAGTATATAGTCAGTAATGTTTCATTTTCAGTCCTCAAACTAAGTCAAAAGAGGTTCTAATGTTTGTTTGTCCACACATATTCAGTCCTGGCTAGAGAGCTTTTTGTTATATTATGGAAGGGAACTAGTAATTTCTTATCCAACTCTATACATGATAATTTTGCACGACTTTTTGAAGCCTCAGGAGGGCCTAGCCTAGGTATAGGAATAGCCTGGTTGCACAAGCTAAAGATATGATTGGATGGTAAGATCAACCATGCAACATATAGAGTGGTCATTTCCACGAAATGGTCGAAAATTAACCAGTCTGTTATTTTGTACACTGCATTAGTACTTGCGAGCACAATGAGAATGTACACTATATATTGAACAGTGCATCCCTGTGAACTTCCCATACATAACATCTACAATACATGGAGAATACATGAACATATGACCAGAACTTCAAAAAGACGTATTTTACGAAGCAAAATTGTACTGCCATATTTATTAAAAGAAAAAGAAAAAGTAATAAATAAGGTAAAAACATAATGGTTGGTAGCTCTGTACATTGGAGTGGGTGTAGCTGCAATTTCCTATGGAGAGTCAAGAGTTGGTTTACCATAGTGGTAAGTGAGTAGCTAACAGTTACAGGAGTTAGCAATCCAGGAGGGTCCCTTCCCTATCAAAGGCTAACTCTAGTGTGTAACTCTACAATAATGCAAAGATACAATTTTCACTTTACTTAAAAATTCCTTTACTTCAAAAATACAACTACTGTTTTGATTCTTTTTTGGTTCTGTAAAACTAAACTGATTTACACTGCAGATCCCCTAACTCTTCTACTACAATCTTCTTTTACCTGACCTTTCCCTTTCCAAGAACAGTTACCGGTATTACTCTTTGCCAAAATTCTTAGTATTTAAACAAATTAGTGTATATGAAAGAAAAAAAAGAAAATTTGTACTGATTCACTCAAAAGTTTGGCCTTCTGAAAACACAATTGGAAATCCTACAAAAGAAACTTCCAGGATTGGCTTTCATTTGACTATAAAGGAAAAATGCTAGATTAAGCAAAATGCATGAGATAAATTCTTTTGTTTCAGCATATGATGTGAAAAATTTAGATAAAGAGTCCTGAAGACTTGGTAGTGAGCTTGTGTATGCGAGGTGCTTTGCTCAAGGCTAGATGCTGGTGTCTCCAACTTATGTTGCAGAGTTACCTAGCTCCCTGTGGTATCATGGTGTTCTGACCCTTACATAGTAGCATATCACCTTACATAAATCAATGATTCTCATTTCAGTCATCAAATGTTTAACTATGATGGTGACAACAGCTGCATAGATTAAGATTACACCACAAAATAACATGTCAACACTGATGAATGTGGCAACAAATAAGACAATGTATGAGGACTTATGATAATCTAACTATTCATCAGTGTCAACAGAACATAAAGATGACCCCTTATCAAGTCTCAGAAATGCAGATCACATATG
>JAUUDZ010391012.1:0-15507 GCA_032361705.1 Panulirus versicolor | reverse complement strand
CGTTCATTATTGTTCAGGTGGATAGGTCAATCACCTTACTGTTGAGGTGAGTAGGTCACTGACATTAGTGTTGAGGTAGGTAGGTCATATACATTACTGTTTAAATGGATAGGTCATTCACTGCTGTTGAGGTGTGTTGGTCACTCACATTTCTGTTGAGATGGGCAATTCACTCACATTACTATTGAGATGGGTAAATCACCACTTTTACTGATGAAGTGGGTAGGTCACTCATTACTGTTGAGGTGATTAGGTCACTCACATCACTGTTGAGGCGGCTAGGTCACTCACAGTGCTGTTAAGGTGGGTAGGTCACTCTCGTTACTGTTGAGTTGTGTCGGCCACTCACATTACTTTTGAGATGTGTAGGTAATTCACATTACTGATGAGGTGGGAAGGTCACGAATATTACTGAGGAGTGGAAGGTCACTCTCATTACTGTTTAAGTGCGTCGGTCACTCACATTACTGTTGAGGTTGATAGATCACCCATATTACTATTGAGGTGATTAAGTCACTCTCATTACTGTTGAGGTGGGTAGGTCACTCATATTACCGCTGAGGTGGTTAGGTCACTCACATTACTGTTGAGGTGGGGGGTCACTCACATTTCTCTTGAGGTGGATTGGTCACTCTCGTAACTGTTGAGGTGGGTCGGTCACTCACATAGCTGCTGAGGTAGGTGGTAACTCACATTAATTTTGAGCTCTGTAGGTCACTCATATTACTGCTTAGGTGCATTGGTCGCTCACATTACCGTTGAGGTGGAAGGTGACTCTCATTACTGTTGAGGTGGGTAGGTCACTAACATTACTGTTGATATGAGTAGACCACTCTCATTATTGTTGAGATGGGTCGGTCAGTCACACTTCTGTTGAGGTGGGTAGCTCCTTCACATTACTGTTGATGTGGTTATTTCACACACAGTACTGTTATAGTGGATATGTCACTCACATTACTGTTGAGGTGGGTAGGTCACCCTCATTACTGTATTTGTTTATGTCACTCAGAGTGCTGTTATGGTGGATGTCACTCCCATAACTCTTGAGGTAGGTAGGTCTCTCTCATTACTGTTGAGATGGGTAATTCACTCACATTACTATTTAGGCAGGTAGGTCACACACATTGCCCTTGAGATGGGTAGGTCACTCACATTGCACTTGTAGGTGAGTAGGTCACTCATATTACAGTTGAAGTGGATAAGTCACTCTCATTACTGTTGAGGTGGGTAGGTCTCTCACGTTACTGTTGAGGTAGGTAATTCACTCATGTTACTGTTGAGGTGGGTAGATCATTCACATTACTGGTTAGGTGGGTAGGTCTCTCTCATTATTGTTGAGGTAGGTAGGTCAATCATATTACTGTTGAGGTGGGTAGGTCGCTCATATTACTGTTGAGGTGGGTAGGTCACTCGCATTATTGTCGAGGTGGGTAGGTCACTCACATAAATGTTGATGTGGTTAGGTCATTCCCAATACTGTTATGGTAGATATATCACTCATAATACTCCTGGGGAATGTACGTCACTCACATTACTGCTGAGGTGAGTAGGTCACGCACATTACTGTTGAGGTGGGTAGATCACTCATGTCATCGTTGAAGTGGCTATATCACCCACATTACTGTTGACGTGGGTAGGTCATTCTCATTACCGTTTAGGTTGGTAGTTTACTCACATTACTGTTAAAGTGGGAGGGTCATTCATATTACTGTTGATGTGTGTAGGTCACTCTCATTACCGTTGAGGTGGGAAGGTCATTCTCATTACCGTTAAGGTGGGTAGGTTGCTCTCATTAACGTTGAGGTGGATTGGTCATTCTCATTACTGTTGAGGTGGGTATGTCACTCACATTACCGGTGAGGTGTGTAGGTCACTCATATTACTCCAGAGGTGGGTAGGTCACTCACATTACTGTTGAGGTGGGTAGGTCACTCTCATTACTGTTGAAGTGTTTAGGTCACTCACATTACAGTTAAGGTGGGTAGATCACTCATATTACTGTTGAGGTGGATAGGTCACTCTCATTGCTGTTAAGGTGGGTCAGTCACTCACATTACTGGTGAGCTAGGTATGTCACTCAAATTACTGTTGAGGTGGTCAGTTCACTCGCATTACTGCAGAGGTGGGTAGGTCACTCTCATTATTGTTGAGGTGGATTGGTCAATCACATTAATGTTTAAGTGGGTCCGGCACTCAAATTATTCTTCAGGTGGACAGATCACCAACATTACTGTTAAGGTGAGTAGGTCACTCTCATTACTGTTGAGGTGGGTAGGTCACTTATATTACTGCTGAGGTGGGTAGGTCAATCACATTAGTTTTGAGGTGGGTCGGTCACTCATATTACTGCTTAGGTTGATAAGTCACTCATATTACTGTTGAGGTGGGTCAGTCACTCTCGTTACTATTGAGGTGAGTAGGTCACTCACATTACAGTTGAGGTGGGTAGATCACTCATATTACTGTTGAAGTGGATAGATCACTCTCATTGCTGTTGAGGTGGGTCGATCTCTCCCATTACTGTTGAGGTGGCTAATTCTCTAACTATTTAGGTGGGTATATCACTCACATTACTGTTGAGGTGGGTAGGTCACTCTCATTACTGCTGTGTTGAGTAGGTTAATCACATTACTGTTGAGGTGGGTATGTCACTGACATTACTGTTGAGGTGGTTAGGTCTCTCACATTACCGTTTAAGTGTGTCAGTCACTCACATTAAAGTTGAGGTGGGTAAGTCACACATATTACTGGTGAGGTGGGTAGATCACTCTCATTACTGTTGAGGTGGGTAGGTTATTTATACGACTGTTGAGGTGGGTAGGTCACTTATACTACTGTTGAGGTGGGTCGGTAACTTACATTACTGTTGAGGTGGATACGTCACTCTCGTTACTGTTTAGGTGGGTCAGTCGTTCACATTACTGATGAGGTGGGTGGTAACTCACATTAATTTTGAGGTGTGTAGGTCAATCACATCACTGTTTAGGTGGGTAGGTCACTCACATTACTATTGAGGTGGGAAGGTCACTCGTATTACTGTTGAAGTGGGAAGTCACTTTCATTACTAATGAGGTGGATAGGTCACTAATATTACTGTTGAGGTGGGTAGGCACTCTCGTTACTCTAGAAGTCAGTAGATCAGTCTCATTACTGATGAAGTGGATAGGTCACTCACATTACAGTTGAGGTGGGTATATCACTCATATTACTGCTTAATTGGGTAAATCGCTTACATTACTGTTGAGGTGGGTAGGTCACTCTCATTACTGTTGAGGTGAGCAGGTCACTGACATTAGTGATGAGGTGGGTAGGTCACTCTCATTACTGTTTAAGTAGGTCGGTCACTCACATTATTGTTGAGATTGGTTGATCACCCATTTTACTGTTGAGTTGGGTAGGTTACTCATATTACTGTTGAGGTGGTTCGGTCACTCACAATAGTGTTAAGGTGGACTGGTCACTCTCGTTACTGTTGAGTTGGGTAGGTCACTCATATTACTGTTGTGGTTGGAAATTCAACCACATTACTTTTGAGGTGGGTGGTAACTCACATTACTTTTGGAGGTGTGTAGGTCACTCACATTACTATTGAGGTATGTAGGTCACTTACATTACTTTTGAGGTGGGTAGGTCACTCTCATTACTGTTGAGTTGGGTAGGTCACTCATATTACTGTTGACGTGGGTAGTGACTCATAATACTGTTGAGGTGCGTAGGTAACTCTCATTGCTGTTAATGTATGTTGGTCACTCACATTACTGTTGAGGTTGGGAAGGTCACTCACAATATTGATGAGTGGGAGGTCACTCTCACTACTGTTTAAGTGGGTCGGTCACCCACATTACTGTTGAGGTTGATAGATCACCCATATCACTATTGAGGTGATTAAGTCACTCTCATTACTGTAGAGGTGGGTAGGTCACTGACATTTGTGTTGAGGTAGGTAGGTCACTCACATTACTGCTGAGGTAGGTCGGTCACTCACATTTCTGATGAGGTGGATAGGTCACTCTCGTTACTGTTGAGGTGGGTCGGTCATTCACATTGCTGTTGAGGTGGGTAATTCATTCACATTACTGTTGAGGTGGGTTGTAACTCACATTACTTTTGATTTGTGTAGGTCACTCACATTACTGCTGAGGTGGGGTGGTCACTCACATTACCGTTGAGGTGAGAAGTGACTCTCATTACTGTTGACGTGCGTAGGTCACTAACATTTCCGATGATATGAGCAGGCCACTCTCATTATTGTTGAGATGGGTCGGTCAATCACACTACTATTGAGGTGGGTAGATCATTCACATTATTGTTGATGCGGTTATTTTACACACAGTACTGTTATGGTGGATATGTCACTCATATTACTGTTGAGGTTGGTAGGTCATTCACATTATAGTTTGGGTGGGTAGGTCACCCTCATTACTGTTGATGTGGTTATGTCACTCACAGTACAGTTATGGTGGATATGTCACTCCCATAACTCTTGAGATAGGTAGGTCACTCTCATTACTGTTGAGATGGGTAATTCACTCGCATTACTATTTAGGTGGGTAGGTCACACACATTACCTTTGAGGTGGTAAGGTCACTCACATTACAGTTGAGGAGGGTAGGTCACTCTTATTACTGTTGAAGTGGATAAGTCACTCTCATTACTGTTGAAGTGGGTAGATCTCTCATATTACTGTTCAGGTTGGTAATTCACTCATGATACTGTTGAGGTGGGTAGATCATTCACATTACTGGTTAGGTGGGTATGTCAATCTCATTATTGTTGAGGTGGGCAGGTTAATCAAATTACTGTTGAGGTGGGTACGTCACTCATATTACTGTTGAGGTGGGTAGGTCACTCACATTATTGTCGAGGTGGGTATGTCACTCACATAAATGTTGATGTGGTTAGGTCATTCCCAATACTGTTATGGTACATATGTCACTCATATTACTCTTGGGGACGGTAGGTCACTCATATTACTGTTGAGGTGAGTAGGTCACTCATATTACTGTTGAGGTTGGTAGGTCAATCATATTACCGTTGAAGTGGCTATATCACCCACATTACTGTTGAGGTGGGTAGGTCATTCTCATTACCGTTTACGTTGGTAATTTACTCACATTACCGTTAAAGTTGGAGGGTCATTTATAATACTGTTGAAGTGGGTAGGTCACTCTCATTACTGTTGAGGTGGGAAGGTCAATCTCATTACTGTTAAGGTGGGTAGGCTACTCTCATTAACGTTGAGGTGGGTAGGTCATTTTCATTACTGTTCAGGTGGGTATGTCACTCACATTACCGTTGAGGTTTGTAGGTCACTCATATTACTACAGAGATGGGTAGGTCACTCATATTACAGTTGAGGTGGGTAGGTCACTCTCATTACTGTTGAGGTGGGTAGGTCACTCGCATTAGAGTTAAGGTGGGTAGATCACTCATATTACTGTTGAAGTGGATAGGTCACTCTCATTGCTGTTGAGGTGGGTCGGTCACTCGCATTACTGTTGAGGTGGGTAGGTCACTTTCATTATTTTTGAGGTAGATAGGTCAATCACCTTACTGTTGAGGTCAGTAGGTCACTGACATTAGTGTTGAGGTGGGTAGGTCACTCACATTACTGTTTAAGTGGGTCGGGCACTCACATTACTCCTGAGATGGATACCCACATCACCCACATTACTTTTGAGGTGAGTAGGTCACTCTCATTACTGTTGAGGTGGGTAGGTCACTCATATTACTGCTGATGTGGGTACGTCACTCACATTACTTTTGAGGTGGGTCGGTCACTCATATTTCTGCTTAGGTGGGTAACTCACTCACATTACTGTTGAGGTGGGTCAGTCACTCTCATTACTGTTGAAAAGGGTAGGTCACTCACATTATAGATGAAGTGGGTAGATCACTCATATTACTGTTGAAGTGGATAGGTCACTCTCATTGCTGTTATGGTGGTTCGGCCACTCACATTATTGTTTAGGTGGCTAATTCTCTAATATTACTGTTGAGGTGGCTAGATCACTCACATTACAGTTGAAGTGGGTAGGTCACTCTCATTACTGTTGAGGTGAGTACGTTACTCACACTACTGTTGAGGTGGGAGTGTCACTGGCATTACTGTTGTGGTGGTTAGGTCTCTCACATTAACGTTTAAGTGGGTCAGTCACATTAAAGCTTAGGTGCGTAGGTCACACATATTACTGATGAGGTGGGTAGATCACTCTCATTACTCTTGAGGTGGGTAGGTTAATTACATTACTGTTGAGGTGGGTAGATCACTTACACTACTGTTGAGGTGGGTCGGTCACTCACATTACTGTTGAGGTGGATAGGTTACTCTCGTTACTGTTGAGGTGTGTCAGTCGTTCACAATGCTGTTGAGGTGTGTAATTCACTCACATTACTGTTGAGGTGCGTGGTAACTCACATTAATTGTGAGGTGTATAGGTCAATCAAATTACTTTTTAGGTGGTTACGTCACTCACATTACTGTTAAGGTGGGAAGGTCTTATTATTATTGAAGTGGGAGGTCACTTTCATTACTGATGAGGTGGATAGGTCACTAATATTACTGTTGAGGTGGATAGGCCACTCTCGTTACTGTTGAGGTGGGTAGATCACTCTCATTACTGATGAGATGGGTAGGTCACTCACATTACAGTTGAGGTGGTTATATCACTCATATTACTGATGAAGTAGATAGGTCACTCTCTTTTCTGTTTAGATGGGTTGGTCACTCACATTACTATTGAGGTAGGTAATTCACTCACATTACTGATGAGGTGGGTAGATCATTTGCATTACTGTTGAGGTGGGTAGGACTCTCTCATTACTGATGAGGTGAGTAGGTCACTGACATTAGTGTTGAGGTGGGTATGTCACTCACATTACAGTTTAAGTGGGTCGGTCACTCACATTACTGTTGAGGTGGGTTGATCACCTATTTTACTGTTGAGGTAGGTATGTCACTCTCATTACTGTTCTGGTGGGTAGGTCAAACACATTACTGTTGAGATGGGGAGGTCATTCTCATTATTGTTGTGGTGGATAGGTCAGTCACATTACTGTTGAGGTGAGTAGGTCACTCACATTAGAGTTAAGGTGGGTAGGTCACTCATATTACAGTTCACGTGGTCAGATGACTCATGATACTGCTGAAGTGCATACGTAACTCTCATTGCTGTTGAGGTATGTTGGTCACTCACATTACTGTTGAGATGGGAAGGTCACTCACAATACTGATGAGTGGGTGGTCACTGTCATTACTGTTTAAGTGGGTCGGTCACTCACATTACAGTTGAGGTTGGTAGATCACCCAAATCGCTATTGAGGTGATTAAGTCACTTTCATTACTATTGAGGTGGGTAGGTCACTCATATTACTGCTGAGGTGGGTAGTTCACTCAAATTACTGTTGAGGTGAGTCGGTCACTCACATTTCTGATGAGGTGGATAGGTCACTCTAGTTACTGTTGGGGTGGGTCGGTCACTCACATTACGGTTGAGGTGGGTAATTCACTCACATTATTGTCGAGGTGGGTTGGAACTGACATTACTTTTGATGGTGTTTAGGTCACTCACATTACTGCTGAGGTGGGTATGTCACTCACATTACTGCTGAGGTGGGTAAGTCACTCACATTACCATTGAGGTGGGAAGTGACTCTCATTACTGTTGAGGTGGGTAGGTCACTAACATTACTGATGATATGAGTAGGCCACTCTCATTATTGTTGAGATGGGTCGGTCAATCACACTACTGTTGAGGTGGGTAGATCATTCATATTATTGTTGATGTGGTTATTTCACACACAGTACCGTTATGGAGGATATGTCACTCACATTATTGTTGAGGTGGGTATGCCACTCACATAATTGTAGAGGTAGGTAGGTCACCCTCATTACTGTTGATGTGGTTATGGTAGATTTGTCACTCATATTACTCCTGGGGAAGGTAGGTCACTAACATTACTGTTCAGGTGAGTAGGTCACTCACATTACTGTTCAGGTGGGTAGGTCTCTCATATAACCGTTGAAGTGGCTATATCACCCATATTACTGTTGAGGTGGGTATGTCATTCTATAACCGTTTAGGTTGGTAGTTTACTCACATTACCGTTAAAGTAGGAGGGTCATTCATAATACTGTTGATGTGGGTAGGTTACTCTCATCACTGTAAAGGTGGGTAGGTTACTCACATTAACGTTGAGGTGGGTAGGTCATTCTCATTACTGTTTATGTGGGAATGTCACTTACATTACCGTTGTGGTGTGTAGGTCACACATATTACTGCAGAGGTGGGTAGGTCACTCACATTACTGTTGAGGTGGCTAGGTCACTCTCATTACTGATGAGATGTGTAGGTCACTCGCATTACAGTTAAGGTGGGTAGATCACTCATATTACTGTTGAAGTGGATAGGTCACTCTCATTGCTGTTGAGGTGGTTCGGTCACTCGTATTACTGTTGAGGTGGGTAATTCATTCACATTATTGTTGAGGTGGGTTGATCACTCGCATTACTGTTGAGGTGGATAGGTCATTCTCATTAATGTTGAGGTGGATATGTCAATCACATTACTGTTGAGGTGAGTAGGTCACTCACACTAGTGTTAATGTGGGTAGGTCACTCACTTTACTGTTTTAGTGGGTCGGGCACACACATTACTCATGAGATGGATAGATCACCCACATTACTGTTGAAATGAGAAGGTCGCTCTCATTACTGTTGAGGTGGGTAGGTCTCTCATATTACTGCTGAGGTGGGTAAGTCACTCACATTACTTTTGAGGTGGGTCGGTCACTCATATTACTGCTTAGGTGGGTAAGTCACTCACATTACTGTTGAGGTGGGTCGCTCACTCTCATTACTGTTGAGGTTGGTAGGTCACTCATATTACACTCATATTACTGTTGAAGTGGATAGGTCTCTCTCATTGCTGTTATTGTGGGTCGGCCACTCACATTACTCTTGAGGTGGCTAATTCTCTAACGTTACTCCGGAGGTGCGTAGATCAATCACATTACTGTTGAGGTGGGTAGGTCAGTCTCATTACTGTTGAGGTGAGTAGGTTAATCACATTACTGTTGAGGTGGGAGTGTCACTGACATTATTGTTGTTTTGGTTAGGTCTCTCACATTATCGTTTAAGTGGGTCAGTCACTCACATTAAAGTTGAGGTGGGTACGTCACACATATTACTGATGAGGTTGGTAGATCACTCTCATTACTGCTGAGATGGGTAGGTTATTGTACATTACTGCTAAAGTGGCTCGGTCACTTACATTACTGTTGAGGTGGGTCGGTCACTCACATTACTGTTGAGGTGGATAGGTCACTCTCGTTACTGTTCAGTTGGGTCAGTCGTTCACAATACTGTTGGGGTGGGTAATTCACTCACATTACTGTTTAGGTGAGTGGTAACTCACATTAATTTTGAGGTGTGCAGGTCGATCACATTACTGTTTAGGTGGGTAGGTTTCTCACAATACTGTTGAGCTGGGAAGGTAAACCGTATTACTGTTGAAGTGGGAGGTCACTTTCATTACTGATGAGATGTATACGTCATTAATATTACTGTTGAGGTGGGTAGGCCACTCTCGTTACTGTTGAGGTGGATAGATCACTCTCATTACTGATGAGGTGGGAAGGTCACTCATATTACAGTTGAGGTAGGTATATCACTCATATTACTGTTGAAGTGGATAGGTCACTCTCTTTTCTGTTTAGGTGGGTTGGTCACTCACATTACTATTGAGGTGGGTAATTCACTCTCATTACTGTTGAGGTGGGTAGGTCACTCTCATTACTGATTGAGTGAGTAGGCCACTGACATTAGTGTTAAGTTGGGTAGGTCACTCACATTACTGTTTAAGAAGGTCGGTCACTCACATTACTGTTGAGGTGGGTTGATAACCCATTTTTCAGTTATGGTGGGTAGGTCACTCTCATTATTGTTGAGGTGGGTAGGTCAAACACATTACTGTTGAGGTGGGTAGGTCACTCTCATTACTGTTGAGGTGAGTAGGTCACTGACAGTATTGAGGTGGGTAGGTCACTCACATCACTGTTTAAGTGGGTCGGTCACACACATTACTATTGAGGTGGGTTCATCACCCATCTTAATGTTAAGGTAGGTAGGCTACTCACATTACTGTTGAGGTGGGTAGGTTACTCGCATTACTGTTGAGGTGGGTAGGTCACTCACAATACTGTTAAGGTGGATAGGTCACTCTCGTTACTGTTGACTTTGGTCGGTCACCCATATTACTGTTTTGGTTGGAAATTTACTTACATTACTCCTGAGGTGGGTGGTAACTCACATTACTTTTGAGGTGTGTGGGTCATTCACATTACTATTGAGGTGTGTAGGTCACTTACATTATTTTTGAGGTGGGTAGGTCACTCTCATTACTGTTGAGGTGGGTAGGTCACTCATATTACAGTTGATGTAGGTAGATGACTTAAAATACTGTTAAGTGCATAGGTAACTCTCATTGCTGTTGAGGTGTGTTGGTCACTCACATTACTGTTGAGGTGGGTAATTCATTCACATTTCTGTTGAGGTGGGTAGATCAATTACATTACTGTTGAGGTGAGTAGGTCACTGACATTAATGTTGAAGTGGGTAGGTCACATACATTATTTTTTAAAAGGATAGGTCACTCATTGCTGTTGAGGTGAGTCGGTCACTCACATTAGTGTTAAGGTGGGTAATTCAGTCACATTACCGTTGATGTGGGTAGATCACCCATTTTACTGTTGAGGTGGGTAGGTTACTCTCATTACTGTTGAGGTGGGTAGGTCACTCACATTACTGTTGAGGTGGATAGGTCATTCACAATACTGTTAAGGTGGATAGGTCACTCTCGTTACTGTTGACTTGGGTCGGTCACTCACATTACTGTTGAGATGGGTAATTCACTCACATTATATGTAGGTGGGTGGTAACTCACATTACTTTTGAGATATGTAGGTCACTCACATTACTGTTGGGGTGAGAAGGTCACTCACATTACTGATGAGTGGGAGGTCATCTCTCATTGCTGTTTAAGTGGGTAGGTCACTCACATTACTGTTCAGGTTGATAGATCATCCATATCACTATTGAGGTGATTAAGTCACTCTCATGACTGTTGAGGTGGGTAGGTCACTCATATTACTGCTGAGATGGGTAGGTCACTCACATTACTATTGAGGTGGGTAGTTCACTCTCATTTCGTTTGAGGTAGGTAGGTCAATCACATTACTGTTGAGGTGAGTAGGTCACTGACATTAGTCACTAACATTAGGTCGTTCACATTACTGTAGGTGGGTAGGTCACTCACATTGCTGTTCAGGTGGGTAGGTCACTCACATTACTGTAAAGGTGGGAGGTCACTCTCATTACTGTTGAGGTGGATAGGTCAATAATATTACTGTTGAGGTGGGTCGGCCACTCTCGTTACTGTTGAGGTGGGTAGGTCACTCTCGTTACTGTTGAGGTGGGTTTTCACTCACATTACAGCTGAGGTGGGTAGATCCATCATATTACTGCTGGAGTGGATAAGTCACTCTGCTGTTGAGGTGGGTTGTTCATTCACATTACTGTTAAGGTGGGTAATTCACTCACCTTACTGTTGAGGTGAGTAGATCACTCGCATTACTGCTCAGGTGGGTAGGTCACTCTCATTACTGTTGAGGTGGGTAGGTTAATCATATTACTGTTCAGGTGAGTTGATCACCCATTTTACTATTGAGATGGGTAGGTCACTTTCATTACTGTTGAGGTGGGTAGGAGAATCACATTACTATTCAGGTTAGTAGGTAACTGACATTAGTGTTGAGGTGGGTAGGTCACTCGCATTACCGTTGAGGTGGGTAGGTCACTCATATTACTGCTGAGGTGGGTAGGTCACTCACATTACTATTGAGGTGGGTAGTTCACTCTCATTACTGTTGAACTGGGTAGGGCAATCATATTACTGTTGAGGTGAGTAGGTCACTGACATTAATCACTAACCTTAGGTCATTCACATTTCTGTAGGTGGGTAGGTCACTCACATTACTGTTCTGGTGTGTAGGTCACTCATATTACTACTGAAGTGGGTGGTCACTCACATTACTGTTGAAGTGGATAGGTCAGTCTCATTGCTGTTGGGGTGTGTCGGTCACTTACATTACTGTTGAGGTGGGTAATTCATTCACATTTCTGTTGAGATGGGTAAATCACTCGCATTATTATTTAGGTGGGTAGGTCACTCTCATTGCCGTTGAGGTGGGTAGGTCAATCATATTGTTGTTGAGGTGAGTAGGTCACTGACATTAGTGTTGAGGTAGGTAGGTCATATACGTTACTGTTTAAGTGGGTCGGTCACTCACATTACTGTTGAGGTGGGTAGATAACCCATTTTACTGTTGAGGTGGGTAAGTCACTCTCATTACTGTTGAGGTGGGTATGTCACTCACATTACTGTTGATGTGGGTAGGTCACTCACATTACTGGTGAGGTCGGTAGGTCACACACATTGATGTTAAGGTGGATAGGTCACTCTCGTTACTGTTGAGTTGGGTTGGGCACTCACATTACCGTTAAGGTGGGTAATTCACTCATCATTGCTCCACAGGTGGGTGGTAACTCACATTACTTTTGAGATGTGTAGGTCCCTCACTTTACTGTTGAGGTGGGCAGGTCACTCACATTACTGATGAGTAGGAAGTCACTCTCATCACTGTTTAAGTGGGTCGGTCACTCACATTACTGTTGAGGTGAATACATCACCCATATTAATATTGAGGTGATTAAGTCTCTCTCATTACTGTTGAGGTGGTAGGTCACTCATATTACTGCTGAGGTGGGTAGATCACTCACATTACTGTTGAGGTCGGTCGGTCACTCATATTATTGCATGGGTGGGTAAGTCACTCACATTACTGTTGAGGTGGGTAGGTCACTCACATTACAGTTGAGGTGGGTAGATCAATCATATTTCTGTTATAGTGGATAAGGCAACATTATTGCTTTTGAGGTGGATCGGTCACTCACATTACTGTTGAGGTGGCTCTTTCTCAAACATTACTGTTGAGGTGAGTCGATCACTCACATTACTGTTTACGTGGGTAGGTCACTCTCATTACTGTTGAGGGGAGTAGGTTAATAACATTACTGTTGAGGTGGTTAGCTCTCTCACATTACTGTTTAAGTGGGTTGGTCACTCACATTAATGTTGCGGTGGGTGTATGACACACATTACTGTTGAGATGGGTAGGTCATTCTCGTTACTGTTGAGGTGGGTCGGTTTTTCACATTACTGTTGAGGTGGGTGATTCACTCACATTACTCTTGAATTGGGTGGTAACTCACATTACTTTTGAGGTGTGTAGGTCATTCACATTACTATAGGTGGGTAGGCCACTCACATTACTGTTCAGGTGGGTAGGTCACTCACATTACTGTTGAGGTGGGTAGGCCACTATCGTTACTGTTGAGGTGGGTAGGTCACTCTCGTTACTGTTGAGGTAGGTAGGTAACTCACTAAAAGTTGAGGTGGGTAGATCACTCATATTACTGTTGAGGTGGATAGGTCACTCTCATTGCTGTTGAGGTGGGTTGGTCATTCACATTACTGTTGAGGTGGGTAATTCAGTCACGTTACTTTTGGGGTGGGTAGATCACTCGCATTACTATTGAGGTGGGTAGGTCACTCTCATTATTGTTCAGGTGGGTAGGTCATTTACATTACTGTTGAGGTGGGTTGATCATCCATTTTATCATTAAGGTGGGTAGGTTACTCTCATTACTGTTGAGGTGGGTAGGTCAATCACATTATTGTTCAGGTGAGTAAGTCAGTGACATTAGTGTTGAGATGGGTAGGTCACTCTCATTACTGTTGAGGTGGGAAGTTCACTCATATTACTGTTTAGGTGGGTACGTCAATCTCATTACCGTTGAGGTGTGTAGGTCACTCATATTACTGCTGAGGTGGGTAGGTCACTTACATTACTGTTGAAGTGGATAGGTCTCTCTTATTGCTGTTTAGGTGTGTAGGTCACTCACATTACTGTTAAGGTGGGTAATTCACTCACATTTCTGTTGAGGTGGGTAAATCACTCGCATTACTATTGAGGTGGGTAGGTCCCTCTCATTACTGTTGATGTGTGTAGGTCAATCACATTACTGTTGAGGTGAGTAGGTCTCTGACATTAGTGTTGAGGTGGGTAGGTCATATACATTACTGTTTAATTGAGTCGGTCACTCGCATTACTGTTGAGGTGGGTAGATCAACCATTTTACTGTTGAGGTGGGTAGGTCCTTCTCATTACTATTGAGGTTGGTAGGTCACTCACATTACTGTTTATGTGGGTAGGTCACTCACATTACTGTTGAGGTGGGTAGGTCACTCACATTGCTATTAAGGTGGATAGGTCACTCTCGTTACTGTTGAGTTGGGTCGGTCACTCATATAACTGTTGATGTGGGTAATTCACTCACATTACTGTGTAGGTGCGTGGTAACTCACATTCCTTTTGAGATGTGTAGGTCACTCACATTGCTGTTGAGGTGGGTAGGTCATTCGTATTACTGATGAGTGGGACGTCACTCTCATTCCAGTTTAAGTGGGTTGGTCACTCACATTAATGTTGAGGTGCACAGATCACCCATATTACTATTGAGGTTAGTAGGTCACACTCATTACTGTTGAGCTGGGTAGGTCACTCATATTACTATTGAGGTGGGTAGGTCACTCACATTTCTGTTGACGTGGGTCGGTCACTCATATCATTGCTTAGGTGGGTGAGTCACTCACATTACTGCTGAGGTGGGTCGGTCACTTTCATTACTGTTGAGATGGGTATGTCACTAATATTACGGTTGAGGTGGGTTGATCACTCATATTACTGTTACAGTGGATAGGTCACTCTCATTGCTTTTGAGGTGGGTCTGTCACTCACATTACTGTTGAGGTGGTTAATTCTCTAGCATTACTGTTGAGGTGGGTAGATCACTCACATTACTGTTGAGGTAGGTAGGTCATTCTCATTACTGTTGAGGTGAGTAGGTTAATCACATTACTGTTTAGGTGGGTATGTCACTGACATTACTGTTGACGTGGTTAGGTCTCTCACATTACTGTCTAATTGGGTAGTTCACTCACATTAATGTTGCGGTCGGTAGGTGATACATATTACTGTTCAGGTGAGTAGATCACTGTCGTTACTGTTGAGGTGGGTCGGTCATTCACACTACTGTTGAGGTGGGTATTTCACTCACATTACTGTTGAGGTGGGTGTCTACTCACATTACTTTTGAGGTGTGTAGGTCATTCACATTGGTGTTGAGGTGGGTAGGTCACTCACATTACTGTTCAGGTGGGTAGGTCACTCACATTACTGTTGAAGTGGATAGGTCACTAAATTACTGTTGAGTTTGGTAGGCCACTCTCGTTACTGTTGATGTGGGTAGGTCACTCACATTACAGTTGAGGTGGGTAGATCACTCATATTACTGTTGAAGTGGATAGGTCACTCTCATTGCTGTTG
>JAUUDZ010390903.1:0-15509 GCA_032361705.1 Panulirus versicolor | reverse complement strand
ATTGGTGTCTATGCACCTGGTCATAAAAAGAAATATCATGAGAAGCAAGTGTTTTGGGAGCAGCTGTGTGAGTGTGTTAGCAGCTTTGATGCACAAAACCGGGTTATAGTGATGAGTGATTTGAATGCAAAGGTGAGTAATGCAGCAGTTGAGGGTATAATTGGTGTAAATGGGGTGTTCAGTGCTGCAAATGGAAATGGCGAAGAGCTTGTGGATTTGTGTGCTGAAAAAACAATTGGTGATTGGGAATACCTGGCATAAAAAGAGACATACATAAGTATACACATTTCTAGAGAAAATAAAAAGATGTTCTGGAAGGAGGTAAATAAAGTGCATAAGACAAGAGAAAAAATGGAAACTTTGGTGAAAGGGTAAATGGGGAAGTAATAACAAGTAGTAGTGGAGTAAGAAGGAGATGGAGTGAGTATTTTGAAGGTCTGTTGAATGTGTTTGATGATAGAGTGGCAGATGTAGGATGTTTTGGTTGGGGTGGTGTGAGAAGTGAGAGAGAAGGGAAGAATGGTTTGGTGAAGAGAGAAGAGGTGGTGAAAACTTTGCAGAACATGATATCCGGCAAGGCGGTGGATTTGGATGGTATTGCAATTTACTTTATTAAGAAAGGGGGTGACTGTGTTGTTGATTGGTTGGTAAGGATATTCAATGTATGTATGGATCATGGTGATGTGCCTGAAGATTGGCAGAATGCAAGTATAGTGCCACTGTACAAAGGCAAAGGGGATAAAGGTGAGGCACAAACTACAGAGGCATAAATTTGTTGAGTATCCCTGGAAAATTGTATGGGAGGTTATTGATTGAGAGGGGGAAGGCATGTACAAAGTATCAAATTGGGGAGGAGCAGTGTGATTTCAAAATTGGTAGAGGATATGTGGATCAGATGTTTGTTTTGAAGAAAGTATGAGAAATACTTAAGAGAAACATAAGGATTAGTATATTGTATTCATGGATCTGGAGAAGGCATATGATAGGGTGGATTGAGATGCTTTGTGGAAGGTCTCAAAAGTATACGGTGTGGAAGGTAAACTGCTAGAAGCAGTTAGAAGCTTTTAACAAGAGTGTAAGGCATGTGTACAAGTAGGAAGAGAGGACAGTGATTGGTTCTCAGTGAAAGTTGGTCTGCAGCAGGGGTGTGTATGTCCCCATGGTTGTTTAATTTGTTTATGTATGGGGTGGTTTTGGAGGTTAATGCAAGAGTTTTGGAGAGGGGGCAAGTATGCAGTCTGTTAGGGATGAGAGGGAATGGGAAGCGAGTCAGTTGTTGTTTGCCAATGATACAGCACTGGTGGCTGATTCGAGTGAGAAACTGCAGAAGTTGGTGACTGAGTTTGGAAAAGCATGTGAAAGCAGAGAGTTGAGAGTAAATTTGTATAAGAGCAAGGTTCAGAGACAAGTTAGTTGGGATGTGTTTGAATGGAGAAAAATTGGAGGAAGCGAAGCGTTTTAGATATCTGGGAAGGAACTTAGCAGTGACTGGAACAGTGGAAGTGGAAGTGAGTTCATATTGTGAGGGAGGGAGCGAAGGTTCTGGGAGTGATGAAGAATGTGTGGAAATAGAGAACATTATCTCAGAGTGCAAAATTAGGTATGTTTAAAGGGATTGTCTTTTCAACAATATTATATGGTTGCAAGGTATGAACTATAGATAGGGTTGTACAGAGGATAGTGGATGTGTTGGAAATGAAGTGTTTGAGGACAGTACTTGGTGTGAGATGGTTTCATCGAGTAAGTAATGAAAGGGTAAGAGAGATGTGTGGTAATAAAGAGTGTGGTTGAGAGATTAGAGGGTTGGACATATGGATAATATGAGTGAGGAAAGGTTGACAAAGAGGATGTATGTGTCAGAGGTAGAGGGAACAAGGGGCAGTGGGACACCAAATTAGAGTTGGAATGATGGAGTGTAAAAGATCTTAAGCGATTGGGGCCTGCACATGTAGGAGGGTGAGAGGTGTGCAAGAAATAGAGTGAATTGGAATGATGTGGTATATTAGGGTTGATGTGCTGTCAATTGACTGAAGCAGGGCATGTGAAACGTCTGGGGTAAACCATGGAAAGGTCTGTGGGGCCTGGATGTAGATAGGGAGTTGTGGCTTCCGTGCATTACATATGACAGCTAGAGACTGAGTGTGAATGAATGTGGCCTTTTTTGTCTGTTTTCTTAGCGCTACCTTGCTAATACAGGTGATGGCAATGCTATTTCCTGTGGGGCTGCGTAACGCAGGGAGTGGAAAAAGGCAAGTAAGTATGAATATATACATGTATATGGCTGTGTATATGTATGTATATATATATATATATATTTGTGTAAATGATATGTATATGTATGTGTATGGTCTTGTATGTGTATATACATATGTGTATATGAGTGGATGGGTCTTTCTTTGTCCATTTCCTGGCGCTACCTTGTTGACATAGGAAACAGCGATCAAGTATGATACCTCGATGAATAAGTATAAGTTATGAGTAAACTAGGAAGAGAGGAGAGTGACTTTTACCAGGTGAAAGAGGTTCTGCTGTAGACATGAATGGGGTTACCATGGCTGTTTCATTTGCTTATAGGAAGGGTCATTGGAGAGAGGGGTAAGTATGCAGTTATAGTGATGAAGGGTACTTGCAAAGTGAGTCAGTTGTTTGCTTATGACACAGGAATGGTAGCAGATCTGAGTGAGAAACTGCTGGAGTTGATGTGTGGGAAGTTGATGTTTAGGATAGTGTGTGAAAGGAGGTAGTTGAGAGTAAATGTGAATAAAAGCAAGGTTATTAGGTTTAGCAGGGCAAAGGGATGAGTTTGAATGAAGAAACTTTGGAAGAAGAGGTTAGATACCTTGGAATGGACATGGCTGCAAATGGAATCATGGAAGCAGAAGTTTGTCTCAGGGTGGGTGAGGTGGTGAAAGTTGGGGAGCATCAACAAATGTGCAGAAAGAGAGGTTTTTATTTGGGAGGGTGAAAATGGGTGTTTGAAATGCATTCGTCTCATCAATGTTGTATGCTTGTGAGGCCTGGGTCACAGATGAGGATGTGCAGAGGAGGGTGTTGGAGATTGTGTAAGGGCAGTATTTGGTGTCAGGTGATTTGATATAGGAAGTAATAAAAGGGTAAGAAAGAGATGTAGTAATAAGAAGAGTGTGGTTAAGAGAGCTGCAGAGGGTGTGCTGAAATGGTTCAGACATATGGAGAGAATGAGTGAGAAGAGGTTGACAAAGAGGATGCATGTCAGAAGTGGAGGGAAGAAGGAGAAGGCCAAATTGGAGATGGAAGGATGGAGTGCTAAAGATTTTGCTTGCTTGGAGCCTGAATATGCAGGAGAGTGAATAGCATATGCAGGATAAAGTGAAGTGGAGCATTGTGGCATACAGGGATGATGTTCTGTCTTTGGACTGAAGAAGGGGATATGAAGCAGCCGGGGGAAAGTAAGGAAAAGTCTGTGGGGCTTGAGTGTGGATGAGAGGTTGTGGTTTCGATGTTGTAGATGTGTCAGCTGGAGAATGGATGTGAGCAAATGTGGCTTTTCTTCATCTGTTCCTGAGGTTACCTCGTTGGCATGGGTAATAAATATAATTTTTTGAAAAGATACAACCTAGGATATGTTGAGCTTCAGTGAGGAACAAGTTTCTTGAGGGATTGCAAGGATTCCTCATGGGTAGAGACCCTCAGACTCAGTTCCTGGAGTTCATCTTTGGTAAACTAGCATGGGTGAGGGAACTAGAGTTTGGGATCGGTTTTTGCATCCTCTCACAGTGACATTAGGTTTATGAAATGATTTCTCATTTTGGAAATGTTTAGCAATACATTGGTAGCTGTTAGGATTCTGTGTATAGTAGACAATCAAGATATCTTAAAAGCAGGCCTTTGAGGGATTGCAAAGATTTCTCAGTTCCTCTACTGTATTATTAGTTTGCTGGAAGAGGCATTGAAACCATAAGCCACAGGATCTTTCTTCACCTCTCCTTCTAATGACAGTGTCATGAGATGATCTCTAGTGTAGTAAAAGTTGAGCTGTGCACAAACTACCTTTTAGGGTTCTGCTGTCTAAAGACAACCAAAAATCTAATAGAAGCTCCAAAAAAGGAACTGTCCCTAGATTTATCCATCCTGCACCTTGGCTCTTTTGATACACTGATGCTTTAGGCCTTGGGATCTGTCTTTGTATTCTTTACTGATGACACCAGATTATGAGGTTATATCAACTTCAGCAAAGATCAAGCAGAACAGCAGCAGTAATCAGTGCTTTTAGTACTAAAGACAGTCAAAGCCCCTGTGAGGATCTGAAAATGAACATTCCTACTAGGTATCAGAAGGCCTCCTGCAGAATGAACACCCTTTGACTTAGTACCCCTTTTGTATCATTGCTGTGCTAGTTGAGGCATGGAATCTTAGGCCTTGGGATATGTCTTGAACTCCTTTGTTGATTACTTAAGGTCATGATCCATTTTTGATGTAGATAACTGTTGAGTGGTTTCATCATAAAAGAGTAACTTTTGAGTGGTCAAACCAGAAAGGGGAATAGAAAGTAAACCGCTCCACGAGTTGAAATAGGTTCCCAACATTTTGTAACACAGTTCAGTGTCATCTCTAAGAAAATGAAGAAATTGGGACATGCCATGTGTTTTACCATCAGTTTGCAGGTCCCTTGTCATATCTCAACTGGAAAATACCTGAAAGGTGACAAATGTACAATACTCTTATGTTATTTCTGAAAGTAAGAGAAAAAACAATAAATAGCACAAACGAAATTGAAAAATGAAATGTAATGGGAAGGTTAACCCATCAACCGAAACAAAGATTAAATTCTTTACCAAATTGTGATGGCTTTTGTTGGTGTGTTCAGGTGCACGAGCTTTCAAGAAACAGCAAAGCCCTTATGATTTGTGTCATGAGACACAAGTTAAAAAGAAAGATACAGATCTGATCTGACATCTCTGAGTACCATAGTTGGTGAATACAGTGCTTGCAGAAGTAAACTATGTTCAACAGATTTGCACTTCCTGAGTGAAAGGAAGATTATGTGTTAGGTAAGCTTTTGCTTGCCACATCAGTGTGCCATGACATAGCAGACCTGAGTAGGCTACCATGTGGTTTTTGGGTGAATCTCCTGCTTAGCCAGATGTACGCATGGCTTATCCATTCATGAAAAATTTAGAGAACAGATATTTTAAACGAGAAAAGCAGCACAAGTTGTCAGAAAAGCAGAAGTGGGTTGCTAGTACAAGCAGTATGCAAATGATAGTGGTATGTCCATGAGGTTGCAAGCAAAGTAGAAAGGAATTCTCAAAATGCATCAGTCTCTCTTGCTAGAAAATGGAAATGTCAATTGGATATGTTTAGGTTGTCAAATTAGAAAAAAAAAAATATATACAGATCCTTATACAGTTCCTTTTTCTGTCATTTTTTCCCTTTTTATGTTTGTTAATTGATGATTTGATGATTTACTGCAGTTGTTCATGTTTTGCTTGTACCAATATCATTTACTGAATTAATCTTCCAGTGCTGGTGTGTTTGAGGAAGAAGACTTTCAACCTGCACTCTATGGTTATGGTGTTTGCTCTGAAGTTTCTGAAGTGCGAGCTGGAGGCATGATGAGGGAAGTTGAAGAGGAACTACAAAGGGCTGTAAAAGCTACAAGAAATCGGCAAGGTGAACCATGGGACCCCAAGATGCAGAAGCAAGTTAGTTTGATGATCTTTTATGACTTTGCATCCATTATAGTTGCATTGATATGTTGATCTGTAGGGGAGGCTATTGGATGTAGAAAATTAAATATTTTTGCAGTGAATTTTAGAAAATTCCTTTTTTTTTCCATATTGAGTCAATTTGACATGCAGCAAATTTTTTTTCGCTATCATACTGTGTACACATTCATTTTGCTGCAGTAACAGCATGTTGGCCATATATAATCACTATCGTTTCTGGTCATGGCACATGTTATGTTCTTGCATGTGTGATTATCTACTGATGTGTTCACAACTGATGTAGCACAGTATCTACCATTTAGGCTTTTAAGTGCACATTTTTCATTCAGAGAAATAAAAAAAAAGCTACTCTAGAATTTGTATATGAGGCGCTGGGATAGTGCCATTTACCCTCTAATTTGTTACTAGGCACTGAGATAATGTGGCACTTACCATCTGTTTTGCCTCTTGGTTTATCAAACCAAACTTTTTTATTTGTTTCTGGGTTGCTGCAGGCATGGATTTAGTGTTCCACCCAGAAAAGAACATGTAACTTTTCATGTGCTCATGCTTTCTGCTCAAGGTATACAGCTAAGAAGTCTAGTAAGACACCTGGTACCTCTCCTAGAAACAACATTGCTTTATTAGAATCATCTTTGTTGAGGAGAAGTCCTTAATTGAAATTGACATTTCACTGTTATGAGCTTTGTTGAGGCACTGCAGACCACACCAAAACACCTACTCATATACCCTAACACAGTTGGGGAGTGGGAGAAAAGGGGGATGGGTGGTCAATAGTGGTGAAGATAATGTGGATATGGATGTTGGGTGGCAGGAGGAAGGGATATATTTGGCATTGAGGATGGTTTTGAAAGTTTATTTACTCTCAACAACAAACTTATAGCAGCAGGTATTGTGTTAAACATACCAATATCTTGCTCTATTATAAATACACTTTATGTGTATATATACCATTTCTGTATGATCTGCTGCAAGCCAAAGCACCATTAGGTGAGCATCTGATACATCTGTTGTAAAGGGGGAATGTTCTTGAACAAAACTTTTTCCTGTTTAACTCATGGGTGGACTATACCTAAAGAGCTTACCACCAGTATCTTTAATGATATTTGTAAGAAGAGAATGTTGAAAATTGTCGTAAGTGCAGTATTGATTTTTCATGAAGTCGGTAGTCTCATTGTAATTCTAGGATGAAAAAGGGAGAATTAGAAGTTATGAATGACTATTAATGTGGATTTGGTGGTCATTAAGCTGAAGGAAAAAGAATCAGAAGTGCACTTAGAGCTATGGTAAATGTGAAGAATTGAAGCATATTATGTGCAAGAAGTGCATATTCCAACTCTGATGTAAATTTGTGAAACTTTATTTTTTATTAGTTCGTCTGAGACAAAGATACGTTAAGTGCAGATGAATGACTTGTGTAGAACAGTTGGAAATAGGAAAATACATAGAGTAAAGAATGGAGATTAAGATATAGAAAGGTACATAGTGGGAAGGAATTGTTAGATAGATGCATGGATGAAATCCTTTAAGATGATATAGCCATATTGGTTGCATTGTAGATGAATGCTTGTTAAGAAAATATAGAGACAGTCGACTCTGTATTTACTTGTTCGTTGTTTCATGCTTTAGCAAGGGTAGCACCAGAAACCGATGAAGAATAGCCTTTTTTACTCAGATCCTTTCTTTAGCTGTCATATACCATAACTTGTGAAGTCTTAAGGAGTCTCCACCCCCACAGCCTGGGCCTAGCCCTAGCCCAGGTTGTTAGATTAAGTTGCTGTTTGACCAAGCTGGTTGGAATCTGTAGCCTGCAGGCCTATATAGCTCACACAACCAGGATGGTCTAGCACACTTTGTAGGTACTTTTCCCTTGCACTCTTTAACTTCTCTACCATGAATCCCATCCTATTTCTGATGCTAGCTAACAAGATGTTGAAGAGTCTTAGGCCCTGGATTTTGGGGTTAGTATTTACAAAGTCTTTCATGCCTGTCATGCTATTGGAATGGTATTTCCAATTGTAAGTTGGGAACCATACCTTTTAGGATTTTCCAGTATAAATGATGATAAACCTCTCCTGTCTGCACTCCAGTAAGTGTAGCCTCAGATATTTCAGCCATTTCCAGTTCCTTTACCACATTAATGTAGGCTGTGAAAGATCTCTCTGAAGACCTAATACCACATTTTCACCTTCCTTGTATGGTGATGTTTGAACACAGCAATATTCAATTTGTGAAAGAATTAGTGCCTTGAATAACATTATCCTTGGTTTTTCTTCCCTTGTCTTGACAGTTCATGGGATCCAGTCTGCCATCCTTTTGCATGAGGCAACCATTGTTTTGTTGTGTTTATAGAAGGTTAGGTTGTTAGACATTATTACTTCAAAGTCTTTCTTGTTATTCATCTGGTTTATGATGGCCTCTGTGTCTGTCCAGTATTTTGTTATTTTTGCTTTCTTTGTTTTCCCATATGGGCAGAGTTGAAACTTATCTCCACTGAAAAGCATGTTTTTTTCAGTTGCCCTGTTAAAGATTTTGTTTATGTCTCTCTGAAGCCTTATGGCATCCTCTTTTGAAATGATTTTCATATTTATTCATATATCGTCTGCAAATGACGATATGAAACTGTGACCCTTTCTTGAGATAGTGTTTAACAGAAGAAAGGTTACCAGAGAGACTATGAATTTTTGTTTAATGAATAGAAAAATTGCAGGTCTATTTAGAGTGGGAAAGGTTGTGGAAGGGGCCAGTACTGCAGTAGAGTCAGGTGGGAACCCAGAAGTTATTATCAGCCCATGATGCCAGGGACCATAGGTTTATTGGACTGTATCATGATTACATATAGAAGTGATTGTGCAGCCAGGAGATGACAAGAGACCTTATACGAAGAAAGTGTGAGGTTTGAGTGGGTGTATGGTGCTTGTTAGGAGGAGATGGCAGGACTAGCAAGGTAGTCCTGTTTTGATGGTACAGAAAGTAAGACCAGGAATCCTAACATGAAGGGATTATAGTTGCTAGTCTTTTTTAATGAATGACAGTGTGCAGTGTGTGAAAAGTTAAGAATTGTGTAAATGAATTTGAAAGCTTAATTTGACTATAGCAAATGATTCTGAGTTGAAGTTTGTCAGTGAATTGAGAGGATGTATGCAGTTGGATACATACAATGTGAAAAGGAATGAAGTTAAAGATATTGTACAAGATTATCTTTATTTTTAAGATATTCAGTACCCTTTATTTTTTTCATTGTTTGGGGTAATAGGTGCATAGATGGATAAACTGTCACTAAATCATTACCCTTTGTTGCATTATGTGTTTCACACTGGATATAATCACTCATTAGACAAAAATAATATTTTGTGATAGGTCACATTATTTATAGTGGATGCTTGGAAAGCTATGTTCAGTGTTGAATTCTTCCTATCAGCACTGACCTTTTGCAAGACATTACAAAACAAATGTCTTTAGCAAATTATTAGTAGTGAAGTTGTTTTTTTTTTTTTTTCAGATAAGAATTTAGAAGCATTGGGGTATAGTACATGTTGCTTCTTGTAAGTGGCTTGGTTAGGGAAACAGATCAGTTTCACACAAATGTTGTTGGGAAAACTTCTTGTCAGATTACTAACATTAAAATTTTTCCACAGCATGAAGATGCAGTAGCCCTTTTCTCAAGGATTCGTTTTATGCGATTATTTTATGCTGCCTTGGCAGCTATCATGAGACGAGAGCCAGTGTCTATCCCAGAGGCAGAGAGATGTTTGGCATCCTGCAATGAGCTGGTCTGTATCATGCAGAACACTATTGGTCGTGGGTTGAGACCCAAGCAACCTAAGGATGAGGAAGGAAACAAAGGTAAATGAATTTTCTTTGTTACTGATAAGTTGGTTGTCAGAAAAAATTTCACGTGTTGTATATACTTTTTTCTTCAATAGATATTTTAGACTTGCATGCACAGCTTGTATTTCAGGAAGTAATATCATGAATTTACAGTATAATCCTTTTGTGACACAGTGGATTACCCAGTGATAATGGGTTTTGAACCTCTAGTCAACCAGCGTCTTCTGCCTCCAACATTTCCACGCTACACCAGATTGAGGACTCGTAAGGAGGCAATGAACTATCTTGAAGAAATGGTTGGGCGCCTTCGTCATATCACAAAAATTACACATTGCACCAGCTTTCATTCTGCCTTGGTTGGTCAATTGATATTTTCTATATTTATTCTGCATTCTTGTTTGTCTTGTCTGTTTCGTATAAACTAGCTGACAAGTGAATATCATGTGAGCTGTTGTGTATAAAGCCAAAATGAGATTCCTGGTTGATTTTTCAGGATCATACCCAATTCTTTTGGTCACTCTGCTCAGTCACCCTGTTGCATAAAGGGAAACAACATGGAGGTAGACCTATATGTATATTGATTATATTTAAATATAGTAGTAATCTTACTCTATGTTTGGAAAGAATTGTATTCAGAAATGTATTGCTGAAAAAAAAATGAAAAGGTGGGTCTGAAAAATTAATGTCTGTTGTACTTTAGTCAGACAGGATAGAAAATATGTTGTTGATATTTGTGTAAGAAGTCATGATAGATAGATCATTGGAGTATTGAAGATTATTTGAGGGGGGAAGTAAAATCAAATTCAGTCATTCTGAATATCTTTCAATATCTCTGGTCCCCATTCTCTCTGGGAACTCCCATCAAGGTGTGGCCATGGCAAAAGAGTCTCCACTTATCCCTGTCCTTACATGCCTTCCTGCCATATGCCATTCCAGACTTTCTTCCACCATTTTTCTTCCTCCAGTATTCCTCCACCCTGTTTGTCCATGGCACAGGTGGTCTTCTCACACCATCCTCTTTAATTGTACTATCCTACACTCTCCTTGTGAGTTCCCTGTCTTGTATTCTTTTCACATTCCCAAACCACCTCAAAGTATTGCGTTTCATCCATTCTACCATTCATTCCTTTTGCATTCCCTACCATACCACATCTCTCGCGCATCCCTTAATTTCATTCTTCTTTCCATCTAGTCACACCACATGCTAATTTCAAATAGCTCATTTCCACAGCCTGGATTCTTGATCTCTGTGACTCATACCATGTCCATGTTTTGGCTGCATAGGTCAGGGTTAGGACTATACTGTCCCTCAATCCTCTCTTCACTTCCATACTTACACATCTACTGACCCAATGACTCTTCTACTCTATGCTACTATCTCCCTTATCTCCTTCCAAATGCCAGACTTACCTGAGACAGCTCCTAAATGCATAAATTCTTGCACTTCTTCCAGCCTTCCCCCGAATAGCCACAGCACAATTTAGTACAGTTTCTTCTTTCACTGTATATGGTTTTACAAACTCTATACTTTCACTCTGTTTCCTTTCAGACATCGTTACTGTAATTTTACTAGCACTCACCTTCAGTCACATGTGCTGACATATATCATACAACACACTTACAACCTTGTGCAACACCTCTTTTCTCTCAGCAAACAACACCATTTTATCACACTCCATCTCTGCGCCTCTTTTCCCTAGTTTTGCTTTCATCTTGTCATATCATTCCTCCATATGCATATATATGTTAAAGAGCCACAGTGACATTACACAGCCCTGCTTCACACCTACATGTATACCAAAACTTTTGCTCGACTTTCCATTCACTCTTACAGATGCATTTGCTCCTCTGTAGAAGGCTTTCACAACAGATGTCCACTTACCACATATATCCTTAACGCATCCCATAAAGCATTCTCATCGACTCTGTCATACGCTTTCTCCAGATCCATAAAAGCTCTTTTGACCTGCATCTTGTCTTGATACAGCTTCCTCAGTAAACTTGAACAGGATATCTCAGTGGGGTACACAAAACCTTGTTAAATTTAATGCCTCCAAGACCCAGTTTCTACCCATCTCTGTCAAAAGCTCCTCACAACTCTCGTCTTTCCTTTGATGGTTCTGTAATTCCACCTCTTGACTCAATGAACATACTTGTTATTACTGTAACATCCCCTCTTTCTTAGAAACCCCGCATTACAGGAATAGCTAAGTCTGCCTCTTAAGAAACTGGGTGTCTTGTTTAGATGTCAAAACTTCTTTTCTTCTGAACAGTTGCTCTGTTTATACAAGGGATTGATTTGTCCTTGTATGGAGTACTGCTCTCACATTTGGGGTCGTTCTAGCTCTGTGTCCTTATTTGAGAGAGTTGAGTCAAAGGTGGTCTGACTTATAAACTATCCCAGGCTAACTTCCAAACTTGGCCCCCTTGCCCTGCGCCGCAATGTTTGTTTACTTTCCCTCTTCTGTAGGTATTACTTTGTTTTTTCTCCAGAGAGCTGGCTGCTTGTGTGCCTCCACCATTAGCTAGACCATGTAATACTAGGCAAGCTGCTGCATCTCATGACTATTATGTGGCCCTCAGCAACTCAAGGGTGGGCCATTTTGGTACCTGCTTCTTTCCCTACATGTCGAAGCTTTGGAACTCTCTACCTTCTCATATCTTTCCTAATAACTATGACCTATTAAGGATATGGGAGTTGAGGAGGGATTCAAAGACTTTGGAAATAGTAGATGTCAAAGCAATAGCACGATAGTTAGAGGGGTCAGAATGGTCACCTTTCTTAAGGATGGGATGTATTGATGCATGCTTCCAAGGAGACGGAAAAGTTTTGGTTTTTGAACAGAAACAGAACAGACGAGCAAGCATAGGTGCAAGTCCAGAGGTATACTCTTTCAGTACACAAGGATGGATGCTTTCAGGACCATAAGCCTTGCTTGTGCTGAGAGAAAGAAGTGCTTTTCGGACAGTCCAAAAAGAGATTACGGGAATGGGCATAGGATTAGTAAGAGCTGCAACAGGTGGTGAAGGAATGTTAGAGTTATCCAAGGTGGAGTTAGAGGAGAAACAGGAATCAGAATTGCTTTGACTATGGGATAGACAGCTATAGTACCGTCAGAGTGGAAAAGTGAAGGGAAGGTAGAGCGACAGAAGTTGTTAGCGATGCTCTTAGCTAAAGACCAGAAAGACCTATCTGTGGATGATGAGGAGAGTTTATCACACTTCCTTTTGATAAAGGAATGCTTTGCCTCATGGATAACATGCTTTCTGCAATTGTGGGTAGTGATAAAAGCTGAATGGGAGCCAGAGGAAGGAGAGTTTTTCCAAGCCTGATATGCCTGATCCCTTGCCTGAATGGGCTCAGAAGAGGAATGATTGAACGTTGGACTGGATGAAGAGGTTGTCTTGGAGGAAGAGGTTATAAATGGTTCCATTCCTGGAAGAATAGCCTCTGATATTTGTTTGGCGGAAACAGAAACATCACCACATAAGAGACAGTAATTTACCCAAGGAAAGTCAGAAAAGAAGTTACGTAAGTTATTCCAGTCAGCTTTGTTGAGGTGCCAGTATTTACGTTTAGAAGGGGCTGCTGGAGGGGGAGGTGCTGTTAGAATAGATATATTTATGAGAGTGTGATCAGATGAACCAAGTGGAGGCAAGATTATGTATTTATATCGGAATGGACGAGGGTTTAGAAACAAATCCAGAATATTAGGAGAGTCGTCAGAGCGGTCAGGAATATGGGTAGGGTGGGAGATGATTTGCTTTAGATCATTGAGAATGATTAACAGAGGCTTTTGCAAATCATTGCCTCAAAGATAGCTGAAAAATTCTGTGCCTGGCTATGACCTAGAACATTTTCCTTCAAGCCTTGTATCTCAAAGGAATATGCAGTGTCAATTATCCTCTTGCATATTTAGGCCTTGATCACTCTAAATTTTTTTCACTCCATCCTTCCATCACTTTAAATCTTTTTCACTCCATCCCTCCATCACTTTAAATCTTTTTCACCCCTTCCCTCCATCCCCAATTTGGTTAATTCTTTCTCCTTGTCCCCTCCACTTTTGACATATATATCCTTTTTGTCAACCTCTCCTCACTCATCCTCTCCATGTATCCAAATAATTTTAGCTCATAACCAAACACCTCTTATCACATCTCTCTCGTGCCCTTTTATAACTCAATCAAACCATTCCACACCACATATTGTCTTCATATATTTCATTTTCAAGACATCCATCCTTCTCTGCACATCTTTATCTGTAGTCCATGCAACATCAGTAGGGCTATTATACCTTCAAACTTAGCCATTTTCACCCTGCCAGATAATGACCTATCTTTCCACACATTCCCCAGTACTTCCAGAACTTTTGCCTCTTCACAAAGAGAGGTGTGATAATAAGAAGAGTGTGTTTAACAGAGCTGAAGAGGATATGTTGAATTGGTTTGGACATGGGGAGACCATGAGTGAGGAGAGGGTGATAAAGAGGATATATGTGTCAAGTGAAGGGTACAAGCAGGAGGAGATCCTACTAGAGATGGAAGGATGGAATGAAAAGTATTTTGAGTAATTGGAGCCTGGACATGCGGGAGTGTGAAAGGCGTGCATAGGATAGAATGAATGAAGCAATGTGGGACACGGGGCAAAGTGCTACTAATGGACTGAACCAAGATATGTGAAGCAGCTTGGAAAACTATGGAAAGGTCCATGGGGCCTGGTTGTGAAAAGGAGGTTGTGATGTCACTTCATTGCACATGACAGCTAGAGAATGGATTTGAGTAAATGTCTGTACCTTGTGCTACCTTGGTAATGTAGGAGACGGCAGATATGAAAAATACTGCAAAGACTCAGTTGAACGAAGACACTGGCTATTGAACTTTGGACTTGGTGCTTATGGTGAACAGATCTTTCTGTCTATCTATATTTTTGATACTATTCCCTTTGGGAACCCACTTGAGGTTGTGGCCATGGCAAAAGTTTCTCCATAACTGGTGAATGCCAATGCCACTTGGTAGCATTTAGTACTAAGCTTCACTCTTAATAGGCCACTGGCAGAGGGCAACTCTAGCACAGTGTTTCCATAGGCTCCTACCTAATGTACCTACTGACTACTTCCACCTAATGTGGCTACCTAGTGTTCCTACCTAGTGTCCAACTTTGTACCTCTACCTTATGCTCCCACCTAATGTTTCCTACCAATCACTATGACCTAATGCCCCTGTGTAACGTTTTCTCAGTACTTTTATGTGTTGCTCCTACTGTTTTGCCCGAAGGCAGGGCTAGTGCATATCTGTCTTTGCAGGAAGATCTACAGTTACGGATGGTTGATGCATTGGAAATTAAATGTTTGAGGACAATATGTGGTGTGAGGTTGTTTAATCAAGTAAGTTATGAAAGGGTAAGAAAGATGTATGGTAATAGAGAGTGTGGCTGAGAGAGCAGAAGAGGGTATGCTGAAATGGTTTGGACATATGGAGAGAATGAGTGAGGAAAGATTAACTAAGAGGATATATGTGTCAGAGGTGGATGGAACAAGGAGAAGCAGGAGAACAAATTGGAGATGGAAGGATAGAGTGAAAAAAATTCTGAGCGGTCGGGGCCTGAACATACAGGAGGGTGAAAGGCATGCAAGTTATAGAGTGACTTGGAATGATGTAGTATACTGGGGTAGATGTGCTGTCACTGGATTGATCCAGGGCATATGAAGCGTCTAGGGTAAACCACGTAAAGGTGTGTGGGGCCTGGATGTGGGTAGGGAGCTGTGGTTTTGGTGCATTACACATGACATCTAGAGACTGAGTGTGAATTAATGTGGCCTTTTTGTCTTTTTCTGGCACTACCTTGCTGGAGGGGAGGGTGCTCTTTCATGAGTGGAGTGGCAGCGGGAATGGATGAAGGCAGCAAGTATGAATATTCACATGTGTATATATGTATATCTCTGTATGTATATTTATGTATATGTTGAAATG
>JAUUDZ010390792.1:0-15510 GCA_032361705.1 Panulirus versicolor | reverse complement strand
ACTTGTACACATGCCTTACATCCTCGATAAAAACTTTTCACTGCTTCTAGCAATTTACCTCCCACACCATATGCCCTTAATACCTTCCACAGAATATCTCTATCAACTCTATCATGTGCCTTCTCCAGATCCATAAATGCTACATTCATATACATTTCAACATATACATACATATACATACACCCTGTATATACATACATACTCATGCACATACTTATACTTGCTGTCTTCATCCATTCCCATTGCCACCCTGCCACACATGAAATAGCATCCCTCCTCCAGCAAGGTAGTGCCAGGAAAAGACAAAAAAATAAGGCCACATTCATTCACACTCAGTCTGTAGCTGTCATGTATAATGCACAGAAACCACAGCTCCCCATCCACATCCAGGCCACACAGACCTTTCAATGGTTTATCCCAGAAACTTCACATGCCCTGGTTCAGTCCATTGACAGTACATCAACCCCAGTATACATCATCCCAATACACTCAATTCCTTGCACACCTCTCACCCTTCTGTATGTTTGGGCCTCGATAGCTCAAAATCTTTTTCCCTCAATCCTTCCACCTCCAATTTGGTTTCCTGATTCTCCTTGTTCCCATCACCTCTGACATATATTCTCTTTGTCAATCTTTCCTCACTCATTCTCTCCATGTGTCCAAACAATTTCAACACACCCTCTTCTACTCTCTCATCACATTCTTTTCATTAGCACACATCTCTCTTACCCTTTCATTACTCACCCGATCAAACCACCTCACACTACATATTAGCCTCAAACATTTCATTTCCAACATGTCCATCCTCCTCTGTACAACCCTATCTTTAGCCCATGCTCACAATCATATATCGCTGGAACTACTATTCCTTCAAACATACCCATTTTTGCTCTCCAAGACAACGTTCTCTCCCTCCACACATTCTTCATCACACCCAGAACCTTCACCCCCTCCCCTACCCTGTGACTCACTTCCGTTTCCATGGCTCCATCCGCTGCTAAGTCCACTCCCAGATATCTAAAAACACTTCAGTTCCTCCAATCTTTCTCCATTCAAACTTACATCCCAATCAACTTGTCCCTCAACCCAACTGAATCTAACAACCTTGCTCTTATTCACATTCACATTCAACTTTCTCCTTTCACACACTTTCCCAAACTCAGTCACCAGCTTCTGCAGTTTCTCACCCGAATCAGCCACTAGAGCTGTATCATTGGCGAAGAACAACTGACTCATTTCCTAGGCCCTCTCATCCACAACATACTGCATACTTGCCCTTCTCTCAAAAACTCTTGCAATTACCTCCCTAACCACCCTAACCATAAACAAATTACACAACTATGGGGACATCACACACATAAATGCTGTTTCCTACATCAGCAAGGTAGTGCCTGGAAACAGATGAATAATGGCCAAACCACTCATATAAAATCATAAATGCCCATATACATACATATATATACACACACACACAGACATATACATATATAAACATGTACATATTCATCCTTGCTTGTCTTCATTCGTTCATGTCGCTACCCAGCCCCATAGGAAACAGCATCACTACCCCCAACTTCAGAGAGATAGTGCCAGGAAAACAGACAAAAAAAGGACACATTCGTTCACACTCGGTCTCTAGCTGTTATTTTCACTTCTTTATATACTTGATCACCATTTCCTGCATCAGCGAGGTAGCATCAGGAAAGAGACCAAGAATGGCCCATTCACTCATATACACATATACATAAATGCCTGTACATGCACATATACATACATATACATATCAACATAGACACATATACACACAAAGACATATACATATATACACATGTACATATTCATACTTGCTTGCCTTCATCCATTCCTGTCACTACCCTGTCCCACAGTAAACAGTATCACTATCCCCTGCTTCAGCGAGGCAGTGCCAGGCAAACAGACAAAAAATGGCCACATTTGCTCACACTCAGTCTCTATATATTCTTTTTTTTCCACACTTGATCATTGTTTCTTGGGTTAGCAAGGTAGCACCAGGAACAGAGGAAGAAAGGCAACATCCACTTTCTAGTTGTCATGTGTAATGCACCAAAATCACATTTCCCTACCCAAAACTATGCCTCACAGACCTTTTCATGGTTTACTCCATATGTTCATATGGCCTGGTTCTGTCCACTGACAGCACGTCAACCCCAGTACACCACATCTTTCCAATTCACTCTATCCCAAGCACACCTTTCACCTTCCTGCATGTTCAGGCCCCTATCATTCAAAATCTTTTTCTCTCCATCTTTCCTTCTCCAATTTGGTCTCCCTGCCGCGTTCTCCTTGTCCCCTCCACTTCTGACACATATATCCTCTTTGTTAACTTTCCTCACTCATTCTTGCCATATGTCCAAACCATTTCAACACACCCCTTCTGCTCTCTAAACCACACATTTTTTATTACTACACATCCCTCTTAGCCTTTTATTACTTACCTTATCAAACCACCTCACAGTACAAGTTGTCTTCAAACGTTTTATTTCTAATACATCCACACACCTCCGCACAGATTTATCTAAAGCCCATGCCTCACATCCATGTAATATTATTGCAACTAATATTCCCTTAAACATACTCATTTTTGCCCTGATAATGTTCTCTCTTTCCACACATTCTTCAGTGTTTCAGAACCTTTGACCCTTCCTATACCCTTTGATTCATTTCTGTTTCCATTTGTTGTCATGTCCACTCCAAGGCATCTCAAACAGAAAACATCTACACATCATCACAGTGAAAGTAGAGGATGCAATACACACTTTTGAATAGTCTTTTCATTACGTCAGTATCACTGAAATGCTATGGTTGAATACATATTTTAACAAACTGAAAAACTAAAAAGCACAGGGTTGAAAAGTAAACCTACATCCATGACTACAGGTTTAAGCCAAATCTCAAAGGTCATTTCAGTTAGAGTGCTGAACTTCAAAGGGTAAGTAAACAAATATGGAAGCATTCACTCATTCTGAATTAGCACTACGGATTTTGATGTTTCAGCTGTTTTTTGATGATTTTTGGAGTTCTGCAACTTAGCACTCCCTTAAAAAAAGGGTAAAGTTATCTAAGAGAATGGCAATGCTATTCAATTTCAATCATTTTTTTGCCATACAAACTTTCCACATCCTCATGCAGTATCTAATCAGGAAGCATATTGCAGGTACTGCACAAATATGCCTATACACTGGAAAGGTCAAAAATAATATGTAACAAAACAGTAAAAGAAGGTAAGTGCCTGGGGAGAAGCTATGGAGGTATCTGACATGTGGTGTGAACAAGCACTCTTAGAACAGTATTTGCAGAGCTGGGATCTCTATTCCCAATCCAGTAAGCTTAAAAAAAGCCATAATTTACTTTTCATTAATAGTTTATGAGGAAAAGGAGACAGAAGCATACCTCTTTAGTTGTAACGGCAATAATGCCATCTTTCAGGGCAGCAATCATCTTCGGCTGTGAACCAAGGGAGATAGATTCCCCAGTGTAAGTATTTGTAGCAGGATCTGAAAAGAATTAGTGAAAACACTAAGGAAGAATGAGGCATAAATATCTTCATTCCTGAGCAATCTTAAATGTTGCCCCTATCATCTGATCATTCAATTAATATCCCTTTTATCAAACTATCAACTTCTTCACTCAAAGTATGATTCTCTTACAAATCAATTAATCAAGCCACTTTATTTTCATGTTCTGAACCAATTTTGGAAAAACAAAATGCAAATGAAGAGCATGTATATATAATAGGTCACAAATCATATATGTAACTTACCAATTACCTTAACACTGTCATCAATACCAGCAGTGTAAATTGCATTGTCCTTGACAATTAATCCATTAACCTGATTTCCATGACCCTTGCCAGCAATACGGTCATTGTCACCTGTTAAAGAATAAATATTATGAGATTAAATACTCACTCCCATACTGTATGAATTACTTATATACTACTTTCTTATTGAAAACTCCACTTAAATCATATACATCATTGCAGACCACAGTGAAATCAATACTCTTTAATAACAAAATTAAGCTTGCCACAAGAACATATAAACACTACTGTTGCTTTATTTTGTGCAATATGGACTAAAAAATTATGTGAATCACAGCTGTGTGAAGTTCAACTATCAATCTAAATATAAGGTTAGGGATGGGAGGCCCCGAGAAACACACCAATCACTGCCCTATATGGCTCCTTAAATAAAAAAAAAGGGGGGTCTTAAACATATAATACAAAACTATATTGTATGGAAAGGCTAATAATCATTTACACATTAAGAAAAAACAGAAATTCATAGGAAGTAGAAATGAAATTGTCACATACCACATATGCTTGGATCGACTTGGGTTCAAAACATCCAACTTTTAGGTGGTGAATGATATGGTAAAGTGCATTTTTCATAAAATTTTTCAACTAATTTTTTAACTAATGCTTGAATTAATAATCATCTTTATATTCAGAAAAATATGAGAAAATAAATTAACTAAATGGGATGCATACCTCCTCAAATCATTGGTAATCATGTTCATTTCAAAACATTCAACATTCAATTGATAAAATGATACATAATTCTCTTTACAAATAATTTACCTAATCCTTGAATTAAAAGGACTGATTTCTTACTGAAACGTATAGTACCTCTCCTTGGCCTTTGTTTCAACTTATAGTCAATAATACAGTAAATTTTTTTTTCATTTATGTTTCTAAATAATCTATTCAGAAGGTTCTTACCTATTGTATTAATCAATAATCATCTACACATTTAGAAAAAAATAAGAAAATAGCTAGAGAAGATTAACCAAAATATTCCTAAATAACAGGGTGTCTTCCATCCATCCTGCCTACTTTGAGTTTAAATGAGTAATGAACAATGTTTGATATACAATAACAAAATATTATAAGAAAAAAAAGTCATAGTGCTCTCAACAGATTGGCCACCCAAACATTAAGATTTTAAATGTTAAAATAGTAAAGTTATCCCTTGGGATAGGAGAGACAGAATACTGCCCATGTATTCCCTCCATATCATATAAATCGACTAAGAGGGGCGGGTGTGGGTGGCTGGTAATCCTCCCTTCCTGTATTATTTCTAAATGAAGGAAGACAGCAAGGAGCCAAGAGAGGAATTTTTCCTCTAAGGCTCAGTCATCTGTTCTCTATGCTACCTTATTCAAGCAAGAAATGGTGAGCATGTATGAAAAAAAATTCGAACTTAAAAAACTACAATCTCACTCATATAAAATGCAATATAATCACATAATAACAATAAAAAAACAACCAAGGAACAAGAAACTCACTCCTCAACTTACCCAGAGAGAAATACAGAGCTTGGGAGTTGGGTCTGCTGCAGGGGGTGTGTGATGTTACAAATAATGTTTAATCTGTTTATGGATGAGGTAATGAGGGAAGTGATTGCAAGGTCTTAGACAAAGGAGCAGGTATGCAGCCTGTATGGGGTGGGGGTGACTGGGAGGTATGTCAGCAACTGTTTGCTGAAGACACTATGCTGAAGGCAGATTTGTGTGAGAAACAGCAAAAGCTGGTGCCTGTGTTTGGAAAAGGGTGTGAAAGGAGAGAGAGCAAATGTAAATAAAAGCATGGTTATTAAGTTTTGTAGTGCAAAAAAACTTTTGCATCATCTGCAAACACATTCAGGAAGGAGTCCATGCATCCATGCAAGTCATTTACATAGATCAGGAAGAGCATTGGCCCAGAACATACCCCTGTGGCAATCCACTTCTCACCATGAACCATTGGAAGAAAGCTCCTCTGACATGCATCATTTGTTCCCTTCCACTGAAATAATTCATCCATCAAAGAAGTTTCCTCTTATTCCCGACTAGGGGTTCAGCTTCTTCAGCATCCTCCTATACAGGACAGTGTCAAGTGCTTTCTGGCAGTCAGGATATAAACAAAACATCCAGCCTCCCCTTTTGTCTACAACAGAATTCACTCTCTGTCAGACATCTAAGTGGTTTGTTACACATGACATCCTTTCCCTGAGATTATGCTCTTTCTCTCTTAGGTAACTTCTTTTCTACATAAAGTCTTTCATTTGGTTTCTAATCATACTTTCCAGAATCTTACTGACCACACTCATCAGATCCTGTTACCAGTTTCTTTTCTTGTAGATTGGAATGACATTCTATTTTTTGGGCACTTTGCTTTTCACTAATGATATCATGACCACTATTTTATGAGTTTTTTTTTGCATATCTGCACACACACTCAGTACATAAGGAGAAATTCCATCAAAACCATATGCCTTGTAAGGGTTAAAACCTTTTAGTATTCTGTTAATGTCTTTTTAAAAAATCTTAAATGTTTTATGAAACTTCCCCATTCCATCTCATTGGTGTTGGGAATGCAATATCTTCCACTGTGAAAATACTTCTGAACTTATGTTATTCAGTTTTTCACATATTTTACATCTCCCTCTATAGTGCTTCCCTCTAAATCCCTTTGAATAATAAGATGCTCTTTAAATGACAAGTGACTCAGGACAAGCTTAAGGCTATGTTTCAGATTTTCTCCAGCCATGTCAATAATATTCTTTTCAAATTTTCTTTGCTCCAACTTTTTAAACTAAGTATACTTGTTCCTGGCTTTTGTATTTATATTCGTTCATTATACTTGATCACCATTTCCTGCATCAGTGAGGTAGCACCAGAAAACAGATGACGTAAGACCCAACCACTCACATACACAAATATATACATACATGCATATACATGTACATATAGATATATATACCTATCAACATATACACACAGACATTTACATATATGCACATGTACATATTCCTACTTACTTGCCTTCATCCATTCCTGTTGCCACCCTGCCCCAAAGAAAACAGCACTGCCACCCCCTGCAACAGTGAGGCAGTGCCAGGACAAAAGACAAAACAGGCCACATTTGTTCACTCAGTTTCAAGCTGTCAAGTGTAATTCACCAAATCCACAGCTCCCTATCCAAACCCAGGCACTACACACCTTTCCATGGTTTATCTTAGTTCAGTCCACTGACAGCATGTTGACCCCGATATACCAAATCATTCCAATTCACTCTATTCCTTACATGCCTCTCACCTTCCTGCATGTTCAGGTTCTGGTCGCTCAAATCTTTTTCCCTCCATCCTTCCACCTCCAATTTGGTCTGCTTCTCCTTGTTCCCTCCACCTCTAACATATATATCTTCTTAGTCAATCTTTCCTCACTCCTTCTCTCCATATGTCCAAACCATTTCAACACACCCTTTCCTGCTCTCTCAACCACACTCTTTTCATTTCCACACATCTCTCTTACCCTTTCATTACTTACTCAATCAAACAACCTCACACCACATTTGTCCTCAAACATTTCATTTCCAACACATCCATCCTCCTCCGTACAACCCTATCTATAGCCCATGCCTCGCAACCATATAATATTGCTGGAACTACTATTCCTTCAAACACCCATTTTTGCTCTCTTAGATCACGTTCTCTCTTTCCACACATTCTTCATCACTCCCAGGACCTTGCCCCCTTCCCCACCCTATGACTCACTTCAGCTTCTAAGGTGCCATCTGCCGCTAAGAACACCCAGATATCTAAAACACTTCACTTTCTCCAATTTTTCTCCATTCAAACTCATATCCCAACTAACTTGTTCCTTCACCCTGATGAACCTAATAAACACTGCTCTTATTCACCTTTACTCTCAACTTTCTCCTTTCACACACTCTTCCAAACTCAGTCACCAACTTTTGCAGTTTCTCACTTGAATCAGCTACCACTGCTGTATCATCGGCAAACAACAACTGACTCACTTACCAAGCCATCTCATCCCCAACAGATAGCATACTTGCCCCTCTCTCCAAAACTCTTGCACTTACCACCCTAAATACTCCATCCATAAACAAATTAAACAACCATGGAGACATCACACACCCCTGCTGCAGAACAACCTTCACTGGGAACCAATCACTCTCCTCTCTTCCTACTCATACACATACCTTACACTCTTGATAAAATCTTCTTATTGCTTCTAGCAGCTTACCTCCCACACCATATACTCCTAAAATCTTCCATAAAGCATCTCTATCAACCCTATCATATACCTTCTCCAGATCCATAAATGCTACAAACAAATCCATCTGTTCTAAGTATTTTTCATACACATTCTTCAAAGCAAATACCTGATCCTCACATCTTCTACCACTTCTGAAACCACCCAGCTCTTCCCCAATCTGATGCTCTGTACATGCCTTCACTCTCTCAATCAATACCCTCCCATAATTTTCCAGGAATACTCAACAAACTTATGCCTGTGTAGCTTAAACACTCACCTTCATCCCCTTTACCTTTGTACAATGGCACTATACATACATTCTGCCAATCCTCAGGCACTTTACTATGATCCATACATTCACTGATTATCCTTACCAAGCAATCAACAATACAGTCACCCCCCTTTCTTAATAAATTCCACAGAAATACCACCCACTTCTGCAGCCTTGCCGGATTTCATCTTCCGCAAGGCTTTCATCACCCCTTCTCTCCACCAAACCACTCTCCCTGACCCTCTCACTTCAGACACCACCACAACCAAAATACCTTACATCTGCCACTCTATCCTCAAAGACATTCAACAAACCTTTAAAATACTCACTCAATCTCCTTCTCACTTCATCACCATCTGTTATCACTTTCCCCCTTGCCCCCTTCACCAATGTTCCCATTTGTTCTCGTCTTATGCATGTTATTTACCTCCTTCCAAAACATTTTTTATTCTCCCTAAAGTTTAATGATACTCAATCACCTCAACTCTTATTTGCTCTCTTTTTCAACCCTTGCACTTTCCTCTTGACCTCCTGCTGCTTTCTCTTATACATCTCCCAGTCATTTGCACTCCTTCCTTGCAAGTACAAGCACAACACCGAATTTCCGGCAACTGATGGTTCAGTACCTCCTTTAGTCCAGACAAAATTACATGAGGGAACTTGAAATTACCGCGGCCACTAGACTAGTTTATTGGGCGGCCACAGATGGCGTTGTATGTAGGGCACACTTATTTACATTCTTTACACAGCATTTGTTGGTGGTGATACCACAATTCTGTGAGATTCTTAGCTTATTCTGCTTAAATCTAACCCTAGCTATGGCTTCTAAGATATATGAAAGTGTCATTTATGGTGTCAAATGTAATACCAGTCCATATTGATCCAAGATAAAGTAGAACTGGACCGTGGTGTTTTGGTGCGTAAGCTGTGACATCTACAGTATTGGTTCATCAACTATTTATGATATAAAGAAGCAATGGGAGAAAATATTGAAATTCTATGCAGACAGCAATTCCAAGAAGCAAATGACGATTAGAAAAACTATGAAAGATGGTAAGAGCACTGAGCATGATCGAGTGATGATGGGATGGTTTCGACAGCGTCGGAGTGATGGAGTGGACTTGTCAGGTAGCATGATAATGGAGATAATGGACCAGGCTGAGTTGTTCCTTAAAGAACTTAACTTACAACATGAGCGTGACTATAGTGAAATTTGACTTCAAAGATTCAAGAAGCGTCATGGAATTTCCATGAATAAAGTTTGTGGAGAAAAGCAGTCTGCAAACCATGAAGGAGCTGCTGAGTATGTGGACGAATTTGCAAAACTCGTAGCTGATGAACACCTCAGTCCTGAGCAGGTGTATAATGTAGACGAAACTGCATTATTCTGGCAATGCACGCCTAGGAAAACACTTAGAAACAGAAGACAAAGAAGACCCCACAGGATTCAAACAATCGAAGGACAGACTTACTATCTTAGGTTGCTCAAACATTTCATATTTGTTTAGTTCAAATTTCTAGGAGTCTCTGATATACTTTAGAGACATGGGAGATGTATAATTAGTGGGTTATATGTGTTGATGAATTATTATTGCGTGACCACGGTTGGTCCGGCAAAATGGTTAATCCGGTAAGGCTTTGGAACTAAGAGTGCCAGAAAATTGGTGTTGTACCTGTACATGAATATACATGGGTGAGTGGAAGATGATCAGCCTACATTATTAGATTACATACTGATTGATAGGCTTATGAAAGAGACTCTTGGATGTAAATGTGCTGAGAAGGGTAGCTGGTAGGATTTCTGATTGTTGTCAGGTTGAGGCAAGGTTGAAGATTTGTAGAGGTTTTAGGAAAAGAGGTAATGGCGTGAGTGAGCAGAGGGCGGTGAAATTAATGAGCTTGGAAAAAGAGAGATTGCAGATTGGCCAAAGGTGAGAGTAAATAAAGCAAGGGGAGTGTATGAGGAATGGAAGGTACTTAGGAAAGTTGTGCTGGCTTGTGCAAGAAAAGTGTGTGGCATGCGGAATGTTGGAGGTGGGCATGTAAGAAAGGGTAGTGAGTTGTGGGATGACAAAGTAAAGTTATTAGTGAAAGAGAAAAGAGAGATTTATGAACAGTACTTCTAGGGATAGAGTGTGAATGATTGGGAGATGTACAAGAGAAAGCAGCAGAAGGTCAAGAGGAAGGTGCAGTCTGAAAAAGAGTGCAAATGAGAGTTAGATGGGTGAGTATCAGGAAACTTCAAGGAGAATAAGATGTTTTGGAAGGTTAAGACTGCGAGTAAAACGAGACCACATGGGCACATTGGTGAAAGATGCAAATGGGGAAGTGGTAACAGGCAGTGCCATCATTGGGTCCTCTGACCATAGTCTTATTTCTATTCTAATTAGGTACACCTGTTTCCCCCACCCCCCACCCCCCTACCTTGAAACACCAACTCTGGTGCTTTAGGAGGATTCAACAGTTATCCCTTTGCAACTTCCTTATTGACTTTCCTTGGGATGGATACTGCTGCTCTAGTGTGGATGATTAGTATTGTGCTGAATGCATATTAGAGGTAATCTTGGATGGGATGGAGTCTTACTTCCCATCTCCTTCAAAATTATTTTCTCCTCAATCGTGGTTTGATTGCTTCTGCTCTGATACCTTTCACATCAGGGATTTTGCATTCTAGATAAAGAAACTCTTCCCTTCCCCAAAGCCCACTCCACTTTCATTTCTGCTTGCAATCATCGCAAAGCTGTTCCTTGATAAGCCAAGTACATTTTCATTAAAAGATATTGCACTGACTTGAGATCTTCTGCTGATAAAGCCTCTTGGTCTTTAACCAAAGGCATCACCAACAAATTCTGTAATTCAACCTTTCCTCTTCTTTTCTGACCTGATTATTCTATGCTAACTCTTCAACTGATAAAGCCACTCTCTGGTGCCTTGTTTTCCTCTAACTCGACTTTGGATGATTCAATTTTTAATTCTATAACCCCCATCTCCTTCCACTGAACCTATACCATTTCCTTTACCTGCCTTATATGGGGTCTTCCAGGTACTCTCCCACTTCAGATGGATGATGTATGGCTCAGATGGCATACCGTCTTGGGTTGTAAGGAAATGTGCCTCTGAGTTAACACCAATACTCACTTCCCTTCTTTGCTTCTGTATAGCAGACATTCTCTTCTGCTTGGAAGCATTCCATGGTACAGCCCATCACTGAGAAAGGAGACTGCTGTAACCCTTCGGCTATCAGCCAATAGGTCTTCTTTTTTCTATCTCCAGAGTCTTTGAAACTCGTAAACCCTCACTTTTGCAAATACTTGGAATCCCATTTCTTTCTTTCAAGATACCAGAATGGATTTTGCTGAGCTAGGTGTTCTGGTGATCTTTTGTCCTATATGGCTCACCTTTGGTCTTCTTTTCTCCGGGATTTTAGTGAAATTGTTGTGATAGCTCTGAACACCTCCAAAGCATTTGTCTTACTTCAACTCACTTTTCCTCCCCTCCTCCCTGTAAAACTTATCTTATTCTCATAGTGATCATATTTCCTCTCAGTTTGGACCCATGCAGCATTTTAGAGTGGAGAAACAATAACTTTGTAAAACTGAATAGTGCTAAAATGATGTTTCTCTGTATCTCTTTCTAAGATTGATTTGTTTCCCTCTGTCCAATTTCAAAACACCACAGTAGCAATGTTCCTTAGGGTTCTGTTTTACCGCTTACTTTTTCTTCTCAATAAATGATCTGCTCTCTTCTATTTCTAGCACAGCCCACTCTAATGCTGATCATTCCACTTTAATACTACAACATACTTTCCTCCCATTCTCCCTTCAGTGCTTATTTTCTTTCTCAGTTTATACCTGTGCAGCATTTCAGAGTGGAGAAGCAGTAACATTGTAAAATTTAATAGTATTGAAATGATATTCCTCCCCCTGTCTCTAAGATTCCTTTGTTTCCCTCTGTGCAATTTCAAAACACCATAGTTTAAACCTGTAATGACATAAACATGTTAGGCATAACCATATCCTCCACTATGTCCTGGAAACCATATATAATCAACATTACAAGGTCTGATTCCCAAAAGCTTGGATGTCATATAGGTGCCATGATTATTTTTATTGTGAGCAGCTATTTCATATCTACATGGATTGTATTCACCTAAGTTTGGAATAATGCTCACACATATGGGGTTGTACATCCTCCACCTCTCAGTTAACTAGATTGGAATCACAAGTCTTTTGCCTCATTAATTCTCTTGGCATCACTTCTCTTCAACGTTTCCTTTCCCCCACCACAATGTTGTTGCTTGCTTTCTATTCTCTAGATATTATTTTGGCCATTGTTCTTGTGAGTTGTCTGCATGTGTCCCCACCTGCATGGTTTGGGCCTGTGGCATGCATTTGACTGATACTTCGCCACAGTTTCTGTGTGTAGTGTGGAGTCTGGCCACAAGAGGATTATCTGTTATGATACCTCCTCCTTCCCTTGAATAGCTAAGTTGTGGAATTCCTCTCTTCTATTTTTCCCTCTTCATATAAACTTTTTTTCTTTTAGAATCTGGTCTACAAACATCTGTTAATTTCTTCTTTCTTTTCCTTTTACTTTATTCTTTCTCCTTAGATGGTCTTGATTGAGGAACATGTTTTGCCTTAGCCATGTTGGTCACATTTAAAAAGAAAGAATCAACAATACACATAACCCTTCCATTAGATATGTTAAGGTTATTTTTCCATAAGGTGTTCCCATGCTGGATACTGAGATTTTGACATACTTCACTGAGAACAATTTGTTTCTAAGGTCCACTGTGCAGTTGAGTGTTCTTGTTATATTTTGTAAGAAAAGGTAAGCTTACTGCCAACTCTGCCCAATGCCATGCTTATTTACAGTGACACTGAACAACTAACCACTGAAATTATTTGACTTTTGTCTTCTCAAGAACCAATTCTCCCAGCTAGATCATGTGACTTCTTTGGTTAGGGTAGGGTGGTGAGGCTAGGTGATCATCTGATTTCATTATCTTCACCTGAAGTAACCTAGGAAGTAACAAGTTTCTCTTTCCAAGAGATTTTGGTAGTTAATCAGTTAGTATTGGTGTAAACAAACCATGCAGCTGTACTATGTTGAGACCAGCTGGAGGTATGATGCAGTAATGAGTCAAGTTTTGGTAAGGAATATAACAATGACACTCAACTACAAGGTGATTCCTCTCTCACATTGATTTTCCTGCAAAGGTAGACCTTAGAAACAAATTATTCTCAGTGAAGTAAGTTGAAATCTTAGTATTAAGCATCAGAAACTTTTCTGAAAAACAATATATATTAGTTATTGCAGTGCACTAAATATTGTCATGCAGAATTGCATCATGATTATGAATTGTGTATTTTCATTATAGAAATGGCTGCAGCAAGGTATACAAATGCACCAGAAGTGTTATCAGAGCAAGGCTGGATAGTTGGGATGTGGTAGATGGGAATGGCTGTGATGGACATTGCCAACCAGACAGGGTAGACTTGGCCAATGATCCGAGAATTGACTTCTTAATAGCAGGCAGAAGGCTCCCCAGAAAGTCATCTTCAGAGTGGCAGCTTGTGCATTACAGCACCCGGGACAAATATGAAGATTGTAAGGGAGAATGCAGTGACATCAGCAGTGCAGTTACACTGCCATCCCATCACCATGAGGGTGCCTTCCTATGAGTGGAATTCACTTGAACATGCTAGCACACAAGGACTACCTAACACCACGGCTAGGTTTTGGAAGAATGTCAGAGATCAGAATTATACATCTGTAGAGGCCTGATTGAGGCAGTTCTGGAGACCTTGGGGCACATGCTATCAGGGAGTGGAGGATAAATGGCAGGTTAACTATGTCCCTCTGAGGATGGATGTGGGCATGTAGCCTTGGAGAGTTATTGAAAATCAAGGGAAAGTTGAGCGGGATCAATACCTTGGAATATAGTGAAAATCGAGGGAAAGTTGAGCGGGAAACAATACCTTGAAATATAAGAGGACATTCTTCTGTCAACTGTTCATGCCATAGCAATTTCTTCTGACTCCATCAGTCTAGTCCAGGACAAAAGTCTCATCCACACCAGGCTAATAATGAGGGAATGGCTGTAGTTATAGTTACAGTTGAAAAAAATAAGATCCTGGATTAACTTTCAAAGGGATGTGATCTCAGTCCAGTTGAACACCTATCGACCATGAATTTTTGGGAGTGGAATTTTTGGGAGCATTGCAACCATCCAGCAGTTGCAAATTAAGCATATGAAGTGTGGCAGAATGTGTGGTAGTAACCAGACCTTTGCATGAATATTGTTCAGTCAATCCTTAGGCAGTTGAATGAAATCATCAAAGCACAAAGGCACTGAATGTCATATTATGATTATTTTTGTTAATATTATTTTATCATAATTTTAACAAAAATAATCATATTGAGATATATTGATCATGTATGTAAAGAATTAATTCTTTACCATGACTTTTGATATATGTTCATGCTACCAGAGTTTGATTATGAGCTTTTGTTCGGTAAGAAATTACCTGTGCAGTAACTATGAATCCTAGAATCTAACATGTTGAGTAAAATGTAGATGTGCGCTGCACTGCACTCTATAGAGATGGTACTATGAAAATCAGATGTAAGTACAGTTTGTCATCCACATTGTTCATTAAGAAATTACCTATGCAGTAACTATGAATTCTAGAATCTAGCACATTGAATAAGATAAAGATGTGCGCTATGAATATCGGATTTAAGTGCAGTTTTTCAACCACTCTTGCCCACCTCTGTTAATGAAGTAAGTATGTTATAAAACATCTTAGGGAATGAAAGTTTGGAAATACTTCTGAGGACTATGCCCACAAGCTAGCTCATTACAGAAAGGTAGGTTATTAGGTATTGTGACTGAAAAATCTCCAAAAAAACTCCACATCAAAACAATAACAGAGCTGAAAGATATACAATGTATTCAGCAAGAAAATAGGTAGAATTTCACAGGCAGAAGATAATTAACGAACAGCCCAGCATTGCTCAGATCACGCTGCAGCACCCAAAACTCTGCTTTTACATGTTTTTTTTTTTTTTTTACTTTGTTGCTGTCTCCCGCGTTAGCGAGGTAGCGCAAGAAGCACACGAAAGCATGGCCCAACCCACCCACATATACATGT
>JAUUDZ010390683.1:4240-15510 GCA_032361705.1 Panulirus versicolor | reverse complement strand
CTCTCTCTCTCTCTCTCTCTCTCTCTCTCTCTCTCTCTCTCTCTCTCTCTCTCTCTCTCTCTCTCTCTCTCCAGAACCTGCTAATCCCTGGCCCGTCCTCAGTACCTGTCCCTCCCTCCTACCCCTCTCCCCCTCCCCGGCCCTCTCTCTCTCTCTCTCTCCCCCTCACGTCCCCCTCCATACAGCCCCGGCTTCCACACCAACACAGTCAAATACAACTTTCCCCTTACTACTCACCACCTGTCTCCGTTCCCCTCCTCCCCGCTTCATCATACAGCACACTTCACTCATGCTCTGCGATCGACAGCAGAGCTAAGCAACACAGCATATCCCTATGTACAACAAACCATTAAAGTCGGGTGTTTAAAACTACAGTTTTTGTTATTACGTAAGATGTTGTCCTGACAGATGGTGTTGGGAGTTTTCAAACTGGGCTCCGCGAAAGCCTGACTGTGGGATCCGTTGAGCATGATGTGGGAGACTTAGAGGGTTTCGAGGCTTCAGAAAGTTTCAAAATCCTCAGTAGACGTGGTGTATCGCAGGTCCACTAATTTGGAGAACAGAGGGTTGCTGTTGGCAAAGGATGGGTTATGTGAAGCCTTCCTTTATGAACAGTAGGCATTTGTTCTCCACATTTGTGGATATGTTACACACGTCTCCACTTGAAATTGACTACTTCCCCTACGCTGGTTGAGATCCCACTGGCACGTTGGCATCAATCCATAAACATTCCATGTCCAGGATGGACCCTGCCGATGCCTACGACTAAGTCCGCCAAAATCCTCCGCACCCGAGCCAGCCAGGGTACTGCCTGCAGGACCCGTCCTTTACAACCTGCCTGACCAATGATGACTGAATCAACTACATCACCATAACATCCTCTCCTCTCAGTCTACCTTTACATCTAATGTTATCGTAACTCCTCTACCTTGATACACGTACTGGCTCGTTACTAAGAGAAATGTTTGTTTAAAGACACTCAGAATACCACACATATACATACACTACACAGGAAGTAGTTCACTGGGAAAAATTACATACACAAACGGATTTTTCTGCTCTATCATTTTCGTAGAAAATGGAACTGGGTGCACTGCTTCATCCCTGGATGGTTCTACTTCTCCCTCCTGGTCCCCTCGCATTCTTCCCTTCTCCCTAAAACAGGAGGAAAGGCCCTCTCTCTCCCATTATAATTCAGATTACGTCATATTCCCCAACAAATACCTCACAGGTTGGAGACAAATGACCGCCTCCTCAAGCTCCAGGCTCATCATCTGACCTAGCTTAGAGGCCGTATGAATACCAGTGCACACGCACTACACCTTGCCCAACGACACACACTGAGCTACAGGTGGCAAAGCCATAAGAAACAAACGATATGTTGAGGGCGAGAACTGCCTGTCGGTCAAGAAAACAATAAAAATGAGCCTCGAGGAGAGACCTAACCACCACGAGCGAGTATATCTCGTAAAACTAGTCTCTTCCTTCTAAGGACCGCCATGTTGCTTTGATATCTACAATCTTCAAAGTATAAGAATCTCTCCTCAATTCCCATTTATCCTCAGACATCTTGAATGTCACCATCCTCTCTGATCATCAGTATGGCTTCCGTAAGGTGAGATCCACTGATGATATTCTTTCCTATCTTACTAATATTTGGTAATCATCTATGAAAGATTCTGAGAAATTCTTTGTAGTTGCCCTCGACACATCCAAAGTTTATGACATGGCGTAGCATCGGGGTCTCGTCTCTAATTTCCCTTTTCTTTTGGCTTTCCACTCATTTTGCTCCCTCATATCTAGCTCCCTCTCGGGCCAAACTCTCTCCGTGGTGGTTGATGGATCAGCCTCTCCCACTTTCCCCATTAAAAGCGGTATCCCTCAAGGTTCTCTCCTGCCTCTCACACTCTTCCTCCTTTTTATCAATTATTTCCTTTCTTCTGCAAATAACCAAATGCACTCATACGCTGACGAGTCACTACCGCATTCCTTCACATTCTTAAATTCTGCTTCTTCTTCTCTCCTTCTGTCTGCTTCTCATCTCGACACAACTTTCTCAATAAACTCAGACTTGGACAGGATATCTTAGTGGGCTAGACGAAATCTGGTTAACTTTTATACCTCTAGTTTCTACCAATCTCTCTATAGAAAATTCTTCGCAACTTTCCTCTCTTTTAACGGTTCTATAATTCCATCTCTTGACTCAATAAGCATGCTTGGTATTACTGTAACATCCACTTGATCTTGAAAACCCCACATTAAGGAAATAGTTAAGTCAGACTCTTAAGAAACTGGATATCCTGTTTAGATGTCGAAATTTCTTTTCTTCTGAAGAGTTGCTCTGTTTATACAAGGGATTGATTCATCCTCGTATGGAGTACTGCTCTCACATCTCGGGAGGTTCTAGCTCTGCATCCTTACTTGACACAGTTGAGTCTAAAGCGTTCCGACTTATAAATTGTCTCGGGATAACTTCCATATTTGACTCTCTTGTCCTACGCCGCAATGTTGATTCACTTTCCCTCTTCTATAGGTATTACTTTAGTTATTGTTCCCGATTGCTGGCTGCTTGTGTGCCCCCACCACTAGGTAGACCACGCAATACTCAGCAAGCTGCTGCGTCACATGATTACAGCCTGGTCGTTGGCAACACTAGGGTGGTTTTTATGGATAAGTGTTTCCCTACACCTCGAAGCTTCGGAACTCTCTACCTTCTCATGTCTTTCCTAGTAACTATGACCTGGCATATTCTAAAAGACAGGGTTTTCACTTCCTCCAAAATTCATACTTTCCCTTGTCTCTTCTTTTTCTCTTTCATTAACCTCTCTATATTTCAATCAAGGTCCGGCCTTGATGTGGACTTTTGTCCGTGACTAGAACCTCCAACGTTACAATACAAATTGTAGAAAAGGGAACACCTATACGTCGAGGCAAACGACGATATGAACATGAAAGTCGTCTAGAAGACTTAAACGTATTTTGCTCAGAAAGAAAAGGTTCAGAGTCGGTTCGATAAGAATATCGTAGATGATCCGAAGCTTTAAAAATCTTGTTTTAAACAACAGAGTGAATCAGTCTGACTTCACTTGTAGTATTGGATAAAAGACTCTCGAACAAATGTTTTACTTCGAATGAGGGAAAGTACTTCCTTTTCAACAGGTTTGTTAGAATATGGAATCATTTTCCAGTAATAGGAGTTAAAAGTAACACCAAAAATGTTTCTATAAAAGTTTTAACAAAAAGTTGCCTTCCAGTCCACGACTGACTATATCTGCCCCTCTGTACACATAAAGTTTCCAGGTATATCTCTGTTTCTGATTCCCTCTTATATCCTTTGTATTCACACATAGGTCTAAGGGAATTCCACCTCTCGTTTCACTAACTCGCTCCGCCGCGATGTAATATTTGACCTGAAGCCAGAGTAAATAATCTGCACCAGCTACCGCTGACGTAAACCAGAAACTCACTCCTATTTCCATGAGGAGCCAACAAGACATATCCTCACACCCAGCCCATTGTCCATTGCTACCCTGTTACTCTACTAACCGAAGTCACTGTTCATCAAGCACAGGGAAGTAGTCTCAAAGACATTAGATATTACATCATTCTCCGTAGACACATCCTTACATACAGTCCTACTGTACTCAGAATGGCTGTAACATTCCCGCGTCCCACACATCCCTAACACGGCACGGATATATCCTCAGGTCAGGTTCGTGTCCGGCTGACCTGCCGTGAGCGGTGTCCTTGGTTTAAGGAAGGTATGCACGTTGGGCTGAGGGTGAGGACAGGCACCATGGCGAGGACAGTGTGTTGCTGTCATGTCCTCCAGATCACATCGAGTGTGTGTGTGTGTACTACCCCGTGTGTTACCCCTCTAAAGGTTTACCCCTCCGAGGGAGTTACCCTCTGGGACTACCCCTCTGTGGGGTGACACTCCCCCTGAGGGATAAACTCCTTTAGAAATCTACCCCCTTAGGGTGTGCTGCACGTAGAGTGTACCCCCACCCTCACCTCTACATAAACGTGAACCTCTTCTGTGGTGGTCACGTCTGGCCTGAGGTACCAACTCACAAACATCACTGTTCACATGGATCAGCAGGACGAGCGGCCACGCTTCTGCTGGAGGTCTCCACAATGAGCTATGGCACTCGCGCGGCACCAAGCCCTTGGCGTGACCACCTCCTCCCTTGCACGACGACCACTTCCAGAACCCCTAAGGAAGAGGAGGAGGGGAGCCACTTTTCTTAACCACTCGCCCCACCCCCTCCCCCCTCCACGCGCACCCACTGCCACAACCCCACCAGAGCTGCAAAACACGACACTTGAAAGACGTGGTTGTGGCGGAAAACATGGGAATTAGAGACTCTCCTGTGCCACGGAAAGCGGGATCCGGGGACAATTGGTGAACATGCTGGATTTGTTATGGCGATCATATGGAAATCAGGAACTTCATCATACCAGAGAACCTGGGTTGTAAGAGTTAATATTACCTGACCACACGGGATTTAACATTCAGTTTCACCTGTGGACACGGAACGAAGACTACGATCCTTGAGTACGACGATACGAGCCTTGAGCACAACGGTACAATCCTTAGACACAACGGTACAATCCTTGCACACAACGGTACAATTCTTGTGCACACAACGGTACAGTCCTTGGGCACAACGGTACGATCCTCGTGCACACAACGGTACAATCATTGCACACAACGGTACAATTCTTGGGCACAACGGTACAGTCCTTGGCACATCAGTACGATCCTTGTGCACACAACGGTACAATCCTTGGGCACAACGGGACGAGTCTTGCTTTGTTTTCATTTTGTCCCCATCTGCAGTGTTACTGATTATAATTTCCTGTTATGTTCCTCTAAAATGTAACTGTTCCATAACATTTTCGTTTCACACTAAAAGGTTAAAATTACACCAACTAATTGAGCTATACTTGGTTCTGTATAATGCTGAATAATTCTCTTTTGTTACTCTTGTCATTAGGATTAACTTATTCTCATTAGAATATGAGAGTATGTTAATGATCTCTCTCTTTTTTTTCTGTGTATCAGGCTAGACCCTCTGGTCGTGATGATCATATCCGCACATGTGTTGGAAACCAGAAAGATGACACCACAGAGCAGTAGCTGGGTATATACCTAATCTCACAGAGATACCAGGTCTCACAGAGGCAAGGATACGAGGACATACAGAAAGAGAGATCATGGGCCACACACAGATATAGAGAGATACCAAGCCACACATTGGAAGAAATAACAGGCCATAGAGAGGGAGAGATACACAGCCACACATTGGAAGAGATAACAGGCCATAGAGAGGGAGAGATACCAAGCCACACATTGGAAGAGATAACAGGCCATAGAGAGGGAGAGATACCGAGTCACTCAGATACAGAGATACAAGACTACACAGATACTACACACACGAGGGACATATGTCCACAGAGATAGAGATAGAAGGCCACAGACATAGAGAGATACTAGACTACACAGATATAGAGATAGAAGGCCACACAGTTGGAGACTGAAGGCCACACATATGGAGATACACGTCCACACAGATAGAGAGATACATGGCCAAACAGATAGAAAAATACATGGCCAAACAGATAGAGATACATGGCCACACAGATAGATATACATGGCCACACAAACAGAGAGATACATGGCCACACATAAAGAAAGATACATGGCCACACAGGTATAGAGATACAAGGCTAAACAAGTGGAGATTGAAGACCACACAGATATAGATACATGGCCACACAGATAGAGAGGTACATATCCACACAGATAGAAAGATACATGGCCACACAGAGATACATGGCCACACAGATAGAGAGATACAAGGCAACACACAGTAGATATCAGTTCACAGAGGAGAGATACTGCCACCCACGCAAAGAGACAGGAACTCACATACTGGGATATACACCAGGCCACACAAGAGAGACAAGAGACAACATTGAGTAAGAGATGATAAACCACAGAGACAGAGAAAAGGAAAATCCCAGGAAAAGAGATACGAGCTGCCATGGTGAGGGAGATATGCCGCCATACTACCAAGCCCTGAGGTTAAGCCAATTAAATGGAGAGTTCTATAAGCCCGGTACATCAGCCGCTAAGAGGATTAAAATGTTGACGGCAATCATGACAAACAGGATTAACACCACACAAGTAAGGACGGGATTAATGGCGATAATCATTGGTGTCCGTATGATGTATCTTATATATGGGTCGCTTGGATGTGGGGGATTGTTTATATGGGCGAGTAAGAACAGTCTGGTTGTCGCTTGATGTTGCAGGGGTGGGAAACTGTCCTTTGTACGTACGTGAGGAGAGTGGATGGTACCCTTTGTAAGTACGTAAGGAGATGAAAGGTCTCCCTCTGGATGTACGTAGGGAGAGTAAATAGTCTCCCTCCGCACGTACATGATGATATTGATGGCCTCACTCTGTGCGTGAGGAGAGTGGATAGTCTCTTTCTGTACGTCAAAGGGGAGAGAGTAAATGTTTTCCCTCTCTACGTACGTGAAGAGAGTGGGTGGTTTTACGTTGCATGTACGTAAGGATGTTGAGTGGCCTACCTGTGCACGTACGTAAATGGGGTAGATAACGGTCTCCCACTGAACGTACGTAAGGACAGTACATAAATGTTCTCTCTTTGTACGTGCATAAGGAGGGTGATGGTCTCCCTCTGTACGTACGTAAGGAGGATGATGGTCTCCCTCTGTACGTACGTAAGGAGGGTGATGGTCTCCCTATGTACGTACGTAAGGAGAGTGATGGTCTCCCTCTGTACGTACGTAAGGAGGGTGATGGTCTCCCTCTGTACGTATGTAAGGAGGGTGATGGTCTCCCTCTGTACGTACGTAAGGAGGGTAATGGTCTCTCTCTGTACGTACGTAAGAAGGGTGATGGTCTCCCTCTTTATCACAAACTACCCACTACCAGCTGTAGGATTTTACTGTAGGTCACGAATCGTCACAAAACCAAATTTCCAGAAATCACTTTGATTCCAAATACAAATATATACAATATATTTACAGTAGAAAGAGAACCAGTGAGCAACAACAATACGTCAGCAAAATAAAAATGTTTCGATCGAGTGTACCTGGACCAAAATATAATTCTTCGTACAAACGACATAGAATTTCAGTCGACAACGACACTACACAAAAAAATCACAACTCTAACAGCTTCGGCGTCAGTGATATACAGAGGACAGTCCATGTAGGCACGGGAGACACCAGCGCATCGCAACATACCCAACTTTCCAGGACACCAGAAACTGCCATCAGCTCTCCAAGCTTCGTGCCGCAACCGTTTTGACCCGCGCCTTCCACCCAAGGTCTCTACGAAACGATTTTGCCTCGGCGAGACTGAAGGTAATAGACACAAAGACGGCTCAAAACCCGATTCATACTCAACCCCAAGACCAACAGCTGCCCTACCTCATCCTGCTACCTCTGCTTTCCCTTGGCAGTCCAGTGGAAGAGGATGCGGCTGCGTCGTTCCAGGTCAGATCATCTGCTGCAGTCACCTCCACCATCCAGTATCAAAACTGGTGGGAATCATAGCACACTGGCTAATACATCAGCTAAACAGAGTTAAGCTTTCCAGTGACGAAGTCCATCTTACTGCGCAGAGTTAGACAACAAAAATTACCGCTCGCCCTGTTTCTGCCCCAAGATTAGTATACTAACAAACTACTACTTTCATCCCTGCCCAAAGTAAGATTACCCAAATACCTTTTGCTGCGATGTTGATAACTTCCACCACCACCACCACCACAACAACAACAAAAGTAAGAGGTTGTGGCACAACTTCTATCATCACACTCGTTCTGTTCAGTACATAACTGTTCAGATCACTTTCCAGCCACATGGAATAGTATTTCTTTTTTCACGTCAACTAGTGGCGGAGCCTCAAGTGGGACACACCAGCTACGGCAGGAGCCTCACCTGGGACACACCAGCTACGGCAGGAGCCTCACCCGGGACACACCAGCTACGGCAGGAGCCTCAGGTGGGACACGCCAGCCACTAACAGATCCTCATGTGACCCACCTCAGCTCTCAGTCATGCAACACAACTACTGTTGTCAATCATTACAGGAGCACGTCAGACACCAGTGGTGCCTCAGGTGGCATACGTGGTCTGGGAGTCCCACTGAGCCACTGAGGTGTCTTGGGTCACCTTCACGGTGACCTTTATACCTGTGTCTGCGTTTCCGTTGGTCAGAAATTGTCATTTTCAGGTCACGAAGTATTCTGTAATATCTGGCATATGATGACCCGTACGAACCTTACAGTTATGAAATTTTGACTTACTAACACTCGAACTGTCCTTGGGATTGTAACAACACCCAAGTACAACTTGACCGTGTCAGTCATGGTTCCTTAAGCCTAATCATCCAGCGTCTTCATAAAGTATAATTTAGAGTCTTCACAACATATCACAGACACTCTGTGGAGGCTTCTCAACATACAACAAACAGTAATGAGACTTTACAACGCATTATAAACAGCTTTAAGGCTTTACGACATAAAAATACTAATTGGCGCCTTAACAGCTCGTAGTGAGTTTTCAAGAGACTACAACATATTATTGATAACATGCAGGGGTATCATAACGTATTACATACTTTGTGTTGAAGATTAACAACAAAACAGATTCTTTCTTCTAAACCGTCACAACATCGTAGTCAGAGTTGAGAGCTTATAGCACATCACAAACACTTGTGTTGAGGCTTCACAACACACAACTAACACTACTGCACCTAAGAGCCCCCAGCCAGGCCAGTCCCTCCCTCCCTAGCTCCTCCCTCCCTCCCTCCCTCGCGCGGGCTAGGGTACCGCCCTCGACAATGACCCCCGCCCGCCCAGGCGTCACGTCCTGAACCCGCCCCACTCACCCTAGACACAACACCAGCAGCAGCACCCCAGCCACCTCCCACCCCAGCCACCTCCCACCCCAGCCATCTCCCACCCCTGCATACTCCCTTCCCAGCTCCCTCCTTCCCAAGCCTCCTTCCTCCGCAGTCGCCTCCCTCATCTGCATCGCACCTCCCCAGCCTCCGTACCCCAGCCCCATCCCTCCCCAGCCTGCTCACCACCTGGCCTCCTGGGGCAGATCGCATAACAATCATCAAAACACTAAATAATTTCGACAACACGACACAGGGAAATCTTTTCACATTACCTCGAGACGCAGCGACCAGAAATTACGGCATGAAATTAAAAGAATGAAGTAACGTCAACGTTGACAAAGGTTGTTTTTTTTTCCCCAGCTCTGGAGTTGTAGAATATTGGAATGAATTTACGCCAGAAGTTGACGATGCGGAGACTGTGAAGAGCTTCAAATGAGGGCGAGACAGATACTTCAGGAACAATTGATATCAGTACATACATCGACTTCAAAATGGAAAAAAAAAGATATTCAGATTCTAAATTATACGATTTTTTTTTCTTTATTTTCCCACTGGTTCAGATCTGATCCTCCTCTATGTAGAACGTCGTTGAAGACATGATAAATTCTCCCCATTCGTACTTTCCTACAGAATTTCCCCTTGCAGTATATTCCGTCCACGATACATGGCGTACCTTCTCAGCATGTTTTTACCTGCCGGTTGTAGCCTCAGTGGGAGCGCTGCCTTCTGCCTTCCTGTACCGTCTCGACCGTACATAATGAATATGACCTCGGGACACTATTACTGTCTTACAGCAGGTAACCCTTGTCATGAACCACTAGCTCTACTGTCATCTATTCCTCCCAGCCATCTCCCCAGCAACCTCCCACTTCTTGGCATCTTCCCTCCCCAGACCACTCACTCCCCAGACCACTCACTCCCCAGTCTCGTTCCTCTCCCTCTCCCTAATCTCCTCCCTGCTGCAGGGTCGGTCGTCATGTAGTAATACATCGTAAATCACTTGTGGACAGTTTAGAGAACAAACAGCGATGTATCACAAACAAAATACCATGACCCAGTCGTGTCCCACTTGTGGACTTGAGTCGCAGAACTTGTTTCTAACTTTATGAGATGCCAGATGATTCGTCATCAGCAGGTTTGTCATCTATTTATTTATCTTACTAAACGAACGAATCAAGAGGAAATGTATGAATCACATCGTGAACAGGTTCGTGTGAGTGTGTGGCACTGAGATGAAGTAACCATCAACCTAAGATAATGAGGCAATAGTGACATCACCACTCGATTCCTTTTGCTCATAATGTTGGCTTCCTCATAGGTGACGTATACCCTCCACTCTCCTCCAGTGGCTTCCTCACCTAAGATATAGACACTTTTCCAGTGGTTTCCACAAATGTGACCTCCTGCAGTGGCATCCTCAGCAGACATAAATCCTCTTACAGTGGCGGCTTCCTCGGCTATGACACAGACCCTCCTAATATACCTGCCTACCTGTGACATAGACCCTCCTGCACTGGCTTCCTCAGCTATGACACAGACCCTCAATATACCTGCCTACCTGTGACATAGACCCTCCTGCACTGGCTTCCTCAGCTATGACACAGACCCTCCTGGGACATGTGGCGTGAAGTCACCACAAGTAGTTCAGTATATAAGAAAATGCCTAAGGCTGGTGGCATTTATCGATCAGCCGCCAGGAGATGAAGGGTCTGCTACAACGGAGATATCAACGTCTTGATCGCAGTGCGTGTATCACTGGGAATGAGAGATGGATCAGCGGGTATTTCAAGATGGGTTTTATATGGGTCTTATATTACTTTCCTTAGTGAGGAGTGAGGTTGGTATTCTGGCTGATGCTGAGTAGTGTTTCGTGATGAGTATGTGTCTGTGTGTTCTTTGGGGGAAAAGGGATGTTGATGAATTGGGTCAAAAGTGCTTTATGTACGAGGGATGGACTGGTGGGCGAGGAATGGATTGTCTTTAACGTGGGACAGAGTTAGTTGTATCTGCGGCTCATAGTCTTTATTGAGGAGTAGCACTTGGTTGTATATCTTTCATTAATCAGGTTACTTATGGTGCTGTTTGGGATTCTGAATTCTGTGTTCTGTAACTCATACTGATGGTGAGTGTTTGTTTGTTTGTTGTCTGAGCATATGTCTTTGTTTAACAGGGTCGTCATTACGCCGTGAGAGGTTTGGTTTTATATCACTTTATATTGTCCTTGTGGTATGTGATCCTTACTGGCTGAGCTAGTGGGTGATGCTGGTGTTGTGTGCATTAGCTTGGTATACGTGTGGGAAAGCGATCATCATCAACGTTTTGA
>JAUUDZ010390573.1:0-15511 GCA_032361705.1 Panulirus versicolor | reverse complement strand
ATCCGTACGCAACCATATTCTAACCATTATGTTCAAACAATACACAGCAATACTTTAGCCCTTTTTCTTGACCAACTGTTTGTCCTCATACAATAATTCTGGTGTTCCTTCTCACAATTTTTCCTACCCTTACAAATTATAAATAATACATGAGTAAACTTATAAGTGACGGCAGTCAGCACTTAAACATTCCCATAGCACCACGGCCAATGAGATGGGGGGAGAGGAGGGGGGGATTGTTCTTAGGGGTACCCCTTACCCAGGGCCGAGGGTCCACAACGGGGCCCGAGAATTTCCTGGGATCTAAGGAAATGTTTGCATGCATTGAAGACGGGCATTCCATCCCTCTCTCATCTTCCATACCCTTTTTTTGGCCTTACAGCTCATGGCATAAAACCGACGTGGATAAAAACAGGATGACTAATGGAGAAGAGAAAGGGGCCCGAAAAAAAACTTTGTACTGTATACTTTATACAGACAAGCAAATGGCTATAATTAGAAAATAAAAAAAAACTTATGTTCTGCTTTCATTCAACCTCATTTTGATTCTGCATGTTCTTCTTGGTATTCTGGAGTAAGCTGTATATCCAAAAAGCAGCAACAAATTTGTCAAAACAAAATTATTAGATTTATTCTAGGAGTAAACCCCACCAGGGCTCACACTGGCCAAGCAGAGAGGGAGAAAGTAAACATGTTAAGTGTAGAGAATAGGGTTCAACAAATAAAATTGGATCATGTCTTTAACATATACAACAACAGAGGGCCCACAAATCTTACAGAAAATATTCATAGGGTAGTTAATAACCAATCAATCAGGGCTAGACATAGTGAATTTAACTTTTGTGTAACAAGAGCCAAGGGAAGTGCAGCTCATACCTTCTATCATACAGCTATTAAAGACTGGAATTCATTACCAAATAACATACAACGTATGAATAAAAAAAATTTAGATCAGCAGTTAGGAAATCTCTTATTGACGAAGAAAGATTCTCTGAACTAAATGCTTATGTACAGCTCCATCTTACTACAATAAGTTTGTACAATTTTAGTAGGTTATCCTAGTTGAAGCTACTGTATACCTTATTGTGGTGTATTACACATGTGTATACCTTATTGTGGTGTAGTACACATGTGTATACCTTATTGTGGTGTATTACACATGTGTATACACCTATCATAATGTACTAGGGTCCATGAATAAAGTCAGTCAATCAACCCCTGTGATAAAATGTCTCTCCGAGGCCCTGCAGTGCACTAGACCTCTCTGACGTGAGCCACACCAAGATAAGATGTTGCACTGGGTGTTATCATCATCATTGCCTCTTGACTCATTCAGTAAGTACACCAACACAAACAAGTCACTAAGTTTTTCAATCATTTGTATCACCTGTTGTGTAAAAATATCGTTACACCACTTTTTTCGCTTTTTTTTTTAATGAAACACTTACACTATATATTTTCAGTGATTTGTAGACACGTTTCTTTTCGCGACGGACACTTTACTGATGCAATTTATGATGACATTAACATCATCTGCTTTTTTAATTCACCTTCACTAGACGTATTAAAGAAATATATCACATCCCTAATATACTGCAGTGTCGCCGGGGAGGTCACACTATCAGATCTGCCCTGCTCCTGGGATGTGCGGAGCCAGGTCTTAAACTATCATGACTGGCAGTTTGACCCTCCAATCACTGGTTTCGCTGGGTCATTATAGATAAATAAAAAAATTTACATGGGGTCTCTTGATTTTCTGTTCAAATGAATAAAACATCTTATAACACTGATACGCATTGTTCGATTGCCTAATTCGAGACCCGGTCATAGTAATTATGACCTCACAGAAGCAGACACCAACAAACGAGTGGGCGGGTCAACGATCATTTGCCCATTCAGCAGCATCACAGCCAGCTTACACATACTCGGGTCGCAAGAGGCCATATAGGCAATGCTGCGTCAGCCTGATACAAGAAAATAACCAAATTAACTCCTGTAGTTAGAAGCGGCAAAGCTCCGATAACGACTGAGGAGTGTATTTGCACTAGCTGAAACAACAAGGAAGGAAAAGAGCATAGTGTTTTACACTTCATGCACCGTACTGTACATCACTTACTGTCTTTATATTAGTACATCATACAGAGCTGAATTCTGTTTTACACTTTATGCACTTATTGTCGCTAATTTAGTACATCTTAGGCCTGTATTAGATGTACGTACACACTTCCGTTTTAGGCAAATCGTGACAGGGTGAGAAATGCCAAGAATTTGAGAACATTTCTTCCTAATCGCTACCTATAAACTGAGGGTCAAACATCACCACCTGTTAACCAAACAGCCTACCATTAACTGACAACCAATGGGTACGGCTCCACCCACAGTTGCCAGTAATAGAGAAAGGAATCAAAATATAACTATAATCTTCGGGAATTTTTTAATCTTTGTCAGGAAAAATATTTTCCGTAAAATTATTTGAAAAAAGTGCAGGTTAATTATTAAAATGATAATGCACACGCCTATACCGATACAGTATACAACAGACAATACTCCTGGAAGAGAATTAAAGTATGCCAAAAGCAATTTAGAACATCTCTCCAAATTTATCAACCGATTTCATATTGTTTCAGTAATGATGACAATACTAATGCATGACGGTGTCTTGTCATGTATTGAATGCCAAGGTATATATATAATTCATGGGAGAGTGGTTAGTTGTTAACTCTATATTTGAATCATCACCAAGCAAACTATTGTAGTTTCATAATATATAAAGAAGAATATGATTATGAATTACGCAAGTGTTTTTTTGATGAATGAAAATGGAGGGCTATTCTATGTATATAGTTCTTGGGTTGGTTAGATAATATTACTATTACAGCTCATAATCAGCACATTACATATAGTTCAAAATTACATCAGACATTTGCTATTTACTTACATATATATGCATTACGGCATAATAGCTGCGAGGAGCCACGTAGTTTACTAGTAGCATTGTTGATAAAAGAGACATTTATGGTCATCTTCAAAAGCGGGACATTATCACGTATCTTAAAATTCGGGATTGTCCTGCCAACATCGGGACTTTTAGTTACTCCTCTTTAAATTGACCACGAGTAAACTTGCCATCAATGTCCTACCCATTATTTCCCGTTTATACCTTTTGGCAACCATTTTCTGATCCTTTTTTTTTTTTACACAGGTTTCGGCAACATCAGTTTCCTTCCCCAGATGTCAGCAACAGCCTATTTAATCTACAGCTTCTAGTGCACTAGCCACACTGGCTGGCGCCATAAATACCACCACGCAACCAACACCTTCACCTCCCCAGCACTAGATGTCCAACAGAGGTCCATAAGAACGGCCCTTCTCATAGAAAGGGTCAATTCATCTATTTAATGGAATAATCACATCAGCAATTTTTGACCCGCCACCGCCAAACATCAAGTATGGGCTTCGTGAAGTGATCCTACACTTACAACCGTAGGTTCGGCCACTGAGCTCGTTTCTCTTGGAATTAGTAGGTCAGGTGAGGTCACACGGCGTGACCTGCCCCACCATCACGGCGCCGTCAGTAAGGTGACAATCTGTGCAGCAACAATGGGTCGATACACAGCCTACTCTAGAGAAAAGGGTTGGAGGCGTAATACCGTCGCGACACACTGCTTCGTTCTAATCTTCATTTCTTTTTCAACATGGCTTTGTTTAGCGCTTGTGAAGCAACTTGTAACTACATCCTCTCGCTTTCCACTTATCCCAAACTTGTACCAGTTCCTAAGATCTGTTTCCCTCACCGGTCGTTACACTGCCAAGCTATTAGACAAACATAAGCTAAAATCATAACATGGGAGTACTATATCCACCACTGATAGACAACACATCCCCAGCAAATTGTTAGATTATGAGCCCATCATAAAACCAAGATATTTGTTCAGTAGCAAGCGTTATCGACGTACAAAATTAAAAGCAGGAAAAAAATATCATGTTTGGGTGTGGCAAGAAGCGGTAGGACTAACAAATGTTGGTAACAGAATATCCGACTTCGTTATGAACACATGAAGAGGATAGCACCACCATTCAGGTACTAACAATGTTATTTGATTTAGAACCAAAAGAGAAGAAGACCTCTTAGAAAACCAAGAATGTTTATGGAAGTTAAATTTCTGTTGTCAAGGAAGTTGGACAATGTAAAATAAGCGTAAATCCTGTCTAAAGATTCTGGTGCACATCTCAACCAACAGCAATACTCTACAACAGAGGAGAGAAGTGATGAGTGTTATCAGCTACGTAACTTTGATTTCCTGGCTAATTCTAAGGAAAACTCAAGTTACACTTAAGTTCGGTCAGCAACGTTATGCGTCGTGGAGACACGCGACCAGCAAGGTGTAACAAGTGGATGGAACTGGTACATATTTCAATGTAGGTGACATGTCTGTACATGGAGTAGCCAGAGCTCTAAAGTTGACACTTTTCCAAACTGTGAGATTTCTAATGTCACACACGGCGTCCGGTAATAATGCAATGTCGTAACTAAAGTCTGTGTGTGTGTGTGTGTGTTTGAATGGGGGGAGGGGGTGTTAATGTAGATGTATGTAGTTGATTTTCTGAATACTAAGACAAAAAAAAATCAAATACGTAATTTTTTCTGCTTAATGATATAGTTTGAAATGCCTCGAAAATGGATGCATTTTTAGAAGTGGTAAGTGGTCAGTTTGAAGCAAAGCGGGAATATCAAAATGGTTCAATTTCATTCCATCTCATACACAATCTGTTCCCTTCATCACATCATGAACTGTTCATGGATAGAGGGAAGACGAACACGTCCCTCGCTTTTGAAAATCGTGTTCAATATTCATATTCCTGCCATTTAAAGTCCGAATGATGTTTGCCATCTCTGAAAGCTGGGATGGAAGCCATCACCTTATAAAAAAAAAAGGGGGAGGGGGGGGATTACTTTATATAAGGTGGTTGATATAAGGAAAAAACGCAATAAGGTTGTTGATATAAGAAAAAATTCAATGATGATATGGTGAAATATTATCATATATGAGAACCAAAAATCAATTGGATTTCATCTCATATCCAGTGGAAACGTTAATACTGGAAAATACGATGTGAAAAATAGGAATACACATACAGCTTGCTAGAACTGGCTATTTCCAATAGAAAATGGCTAAAATGGTGGTTTACCAATTAGGAACTTTCGAATTATCCCAAGAGAGATGTGGTAGCCCCTTTGTCTCCGCAATGCCATAATCTAGACAAAAAGCTCGTGCTTACACTTTATATATTGATGTAACTTTATGCTTGAAATATTAAGTGTGTGAGGTTCTCATACCGGCGTGAGAGTATGACATGATGTGGGAATGCGAGTCTAATGCTCAATGGCTAAGACGTGACAGGTCTTGAGTTTAGTGTTTCTACACATGTTCACCTATTATGTTCACATTATGAGGATGTCTGGGAAAAGGCTCTCGGCACTATATATTCATGTATCAAAGTCTTTAGAAATAATGATGAAACCTTTACAGTAACAACTGATAATCCCCTTTTCAGCTGGTTCTATTTCTGAAGTGGGTAGCTGGTTTGAGTCGGGGGAAGATGAGCTGGCGACGAGATGGGGCTAAAAATACTCTTAAAACTGTATACTTGGGCAGTGCCTCCGCCAGTGCACCAGAAGGTATGTGTTTTTAAATATCCAAACTTTTTTTGCAGGAATAACAATCCTGTTGTGTCAAGATTGCATAAAAAAAAACGGCCAAAGGTTAAGTATTTCCTCGCGGTGGGAAATTGAACCACCTTTGTTAAATCGCCTATGAAGTGCATGAATCAAGAACATGTCATGTTGTATACTGTTGGTGTTGTTCAGGAAAAAGGCTTTACCTACAACTCCCAGGTTATCAACAACTTCCACGGTACACGTTCACTTGATGTTTGAGAATATCACAGGTTTAAGTTGTGATGAAATTTAGTTTAATACCTGTATACGACTTTGCTACCTCGCGGTGCCTCGTTGTGCAGTTGAAATCAAATGCAAGCGGGAAATTTTTATTTATATATATTGTAATTTTACCTTACCTCTAACGATATGAATTTCGAAAGGTATTATGAAACTTATAAGACTCCCCTCTTCTGTTACATAAATCCAAATAACAGCCTTAGTTTTTCGTAGAGTAGATAACCCAAGCAATTTTACTTTGGGAACCTTTTTGAAAGTTTCTGAACATGTTTTGTTGATAATACCGAAACTGAGAAAGTCATGCTATAGGGGGTATTTTTTTTCTATTTTGTTACTTTTTAAACTATTTCTGGCGAGGAATAAGTTGGTTAGATATAGTAGGGCACGTGTTTTACGGAGGGATCCAGAGATGTACACTATCAAGATGTGAAGCATAGTATTTTGTTCATATTCTGAGGAAGAAATGTAAAGTTTAAGATTACTGTAACACTTCTGTTTAGGGAAATAAACTTTGTTGGCGTATAATTTTGATTATCAGTCTCCTAGTACTTAAAAAAATGTTTAAGTCCCATCTCTCTTGCAGTTATTCCCTCATGCTTTGCACAATTCCTTTCTCTCCAGTTTATTCAGTTTCTTCTTACATCTATTAAACTTAATTTGATTAATATATTGTAATATTTCCTACAACCCACCTTTGTCATAAACTTATGAAAATCTTGCATTAATCTAAGGCTTAACAATTTCCCTTCGAGGTTCACATATATCTAGTTTCATAATCGTATTGTTCTTAAAAGTTTTAGAATAGATAAAGAATTTGATTTTATGTGTAATGTACTACATGTTAGATGTAGCCCCTTTGGACCAAGTGATGCCTCTATAAATCTTTGTGACGAGTGATTATTCTAAGTTAACTGTTATTCCTTATAGCCCACTCATGGTTTTTACTCATAACTGTACATATTAAACTATTACATAATAATCATAACTCCTTTATAAGCTACAGTTAACATACTGTTCAAGCTCATAAAGATTGTTACAGTATTTAACAGTGCATTATTTTCATACTAGTATGCCATTTCTTATGTTTGCAAGGTCATAGCACGAACTGATGAAGAAAGTTTTATTTGCTCACATATATTTTTCTACCTTTCATGTGTAATGCACTGAAACCACAGCCCCACAGTGCATTTATAAGCTTCATTTTTGTATAGTCTCCCTATTACATGTATCCTCCTCATTGTATATATTGATATCCTTGTAAGAGTATGACCTAGGCCTCTGCCTGAAATGCTTAATGTACTAAATGGTTAGTAACCTAAATCTGCTGCTATATTATCGAATCCTAATACTGTATACTATGATTATGAATAAATTTTCAAACATTTGAATGCAATGTGATACATTCAAATCCAGCATGGCAAAGTAGGTGTTGACAAGTTTGATAACAGTTAATAGATGAATATTTTCAATGTAGCCCAAGCATCACTGATTAAGCCCATATGAATTATATTTTTGTAAAATTTTCATTGGATCTTGTTTACATTACTAAAGCAACACACTTTCACCAATTATTCTCATACAATTAAAAATTTTGACATTTGCATGCAAACAACTGCAGTAAGTTACATGTATACTTATAAGTCTTTTTAACACCATTAACTCCATTTCCGTATACTTGTGCAAGGGGTGGATCAGATGCATACATTCTCTCACTTCACTTGTGTATCCTCAGTTGGTATCCGATATATGAAGTTGAAACACAAATTTTCATGGTAATACATATGACTTTTACTCTTTCACTTTGCTAAAAGCAAAGTGAAAGAGTAATTTGCAATTTGATTTGTTGAGGCTAAATTCTCCATTTACACCACCCCTACATGCAAACATTTCCATTGCATTCATAATTCATTCCTCTAGTGTCTTCCTCTAATCAGTTCTCTCACTTCATCTGTCTATGTCTCATATTCCGTCACTCCAACTTGTTTACAATTTCCTGCTACAGTGAGGTAGTGCCAGGAAAAGCTGAAGAAGGGTCTCATTCACTCATATCCAATCTCAAATGCTATCATGTGTAACACACTGACATCACAACCCCTTATCTACTACCATGCCCCACAGAACTTTCTGTATTTTCCTGTGGCTGATTCAAATGCCCTGGTTCAATCCATTTAAAGCATGTCACCCTCTGTGTAAAAAATTGCTCCAGTTCTCTCTATCCCATGCATGCCTTTCACCATCCTGCATGTTCAGGTCCCAAGCACTCAAAATATTTTTCAATCAATCCATCCTTCTCCAATTTGGTCTATCCCTCCTCCAATTCTGACATATATCCTCTTTGTCAACCTCTCATTATTCATTCTCTCCATATGTCCAAACAATTTCAGAACATAATCTTGAGCTTTCTCAATCACACTCTTTTTATTACACCTTTCACTTACCCTTCATCTTATATGGTTTACCTCTTTATCTTTTACTGTACCTTCATCTGTATAAATATTATCAATATTTTCTTGACTATCTGTTATCTGCCATACATTCTGCTTGACTGTTTCATTCCAGAAAACTTTCCTCTGTGCACCTTTAGAAGGATGCTTTCACTCTCATCCTTCTGCCTTCCTCATAATTTAATCTTTAAAATCTAATTCCAAATGTACATTATAAAAGTATAAATGTAAGCTTTCATATTTGAATATGTCCCACCCTACATAAAATTGAATTTCACATCTTTACTCTTAGAGTTGGTATAAGTACTCCATCATGCAAATGTCTTAAATGCAATGCTTATATCTTTCCATTCACCAGAACTCTCAGTACATCTTCAGTATTTTCTCTAACACTGTTACTAAACTTCACTTTAAAATACCTACCCCTCAGTTCTTCGCTGTTCAGGCTGCCATTGCTCTGTATCATTCCATCTCTATCAAAAGCCAATATCTTACTTTACCTCCTATTTTCGTTCAGCATCCCACTCCCATATACATCTTCAGAGCAACTTGCAATTCTGCTCACATCTTATGTGGTTCAACTACTTGGACCGTATCATCTGCACACAACAACTCTGGTAACTTTCATTTCATTTTGCCACTGTTCAGCAGTTGCTTTGCTACCCCACCTCACTTTCACCTCAGTATTTATAGAGGAGGCTGCTTGTACAAACGAAGAACAACAGTCCATCACTATGTCCAAGTCAAAGTGACACTTTAAGGTGCTTCACAGTCTTAACTACTTTGGGCTTCTGGTACACCTTGCGTATCTCTGATGCTCACATACCAATATCCCAACATACCCTTTTTTTATTCCTAACTGATAATGCACTCTTTTGCAACCATGCAAGTAGGGTTAGATGTAATCAAAAATATTTCATAAGTAAACCAGCAGGGGTGTTATATGTATTTCATTACTGGTAGTAATTTACTTGGTCAATAATTGTTTCTTCTTTGCAAGCTTATCACTGTAGGGATGGCACACAGGTTGTTATCATGTGGCTTATATTTATAGTATATGGTAACTCATGGTTACATGCCAGTTATAGTATGAATAACTTGATATGTACCTGATACTTACCTTGTTAATGAGATTAGTTTTTGAGTTTTGATTTATACCTTGAATTATTATGCACTACAGTCTGAGAGATATATGGACTTTTAGCTGGCTCATATCAATATTAACCTCCTTTTTTGAATATCAAAAATGAAATTAAAATCTATTAAAGAGTACATTGCTGAACTAAGACATTGTCTGTAACATGAATGCATATTTTATATATTTCATGAAAATTGTGTAAACAAAGCTGTTAAACTACTCAAGTTTTTTACTCTATAAACTATTATCATTCCACGAGGAGTATCTGAGGAAGAATGGCTGAAACAGTAGCATTACCTGAGCAAGTGTCTGCACAAGCCTATATGAAGAACCTCATGGTAGATGCAGATGAAGATGATGATGTAAGGCTTCATTTGGCTGCTCTCTGTGGAGATTGTGAGGGTCTGAGGCAGATCCTGGCTGAACCTCAAAGTGAGCGGTGGCTGGACTATCGTGTCCGACCTTACATGTCACCCTCACTAAGACTAGCAGTTTCAGGTGAGTTCCTGAACAAAAAGAGGGATTTAAATAGTAAGATTTTGTTAGTCTTTTTCTCCCATATTCCAATTTTACACAATTGAAAATAAAGCCAGATGTGTTAAACTGAATTTTGATATTGCTTCAGTTAAATATTTGTTAACTAGAAACTTTTATGTTTTTGACACTAAGTTATATTTTTTTCAAGCTTCTCATTATCTAATTAATGAAAAGATTTTTGAATTTTGGAAATTTATGTTAAAGTCAAGCAAGAAAGCTTTTCTGGAAAGGCGGGCAAAAGTGTGCAGTATGAATAGTAATAGCAACAGGGAGTTTGGGTGTCTCTATTCAAAAGACAGTATTTCTGTGGAACAAAATATATCATGTGATAAACAGACAATGATTGAGTTAATAAATGATCATATAAACTTACAGTTATTGACCAAGTACTGCCTCTCCAGTGCCAAGGTAGTCGGTCAAACTTCTAGCTTAGCTATAATCACATTGGTCATTTTAGTTACAGCATGTTCTTGATATTGGAAAAAGTCCGTTCTTTCTTCCATAATATTCAAATTGATCTTTCCATTTATTTAGGCAGTGTTGTCTGCTGTATTTTATGTTATGTCTGTCAAAGTGAAGGTGATACCTGACATTAGCGTCAGAATCACATTTTGGTATACAGTAGCTATGATAAATTAAGTGCATGAGTTCAAATATACCTCACACCCTTTATTAGATTTTGCTTTCGTAAGCCCTTGTAAATGATAATCCCAGTGCACAGTCATGATTGATGTTGTTGGCAACTATCATGATTCTTTCAATATTTATGCTCAGTGTAAGATACTTGTATTGAAAATATAGCCTTACTGTATTCAAATATGGCAGATGATAAGTTAAAGAAGAAATACAATAGAAAAGGGAGAAAATATAAACTGAATATACACTGAATGAACTATGTATGGCTAAAGGTACTTGGAAGAGTATGCTGGGAGACTTTTTATCAAGTGTGAGGGAAATGTTCTGAGCATGAGTGTTGTGTTTTGGGAGACATTTGTCTCACCTGATCAGTTTGTGCAAAGTGAAAAAAATTAAGTACTATTAGTAATGCAAAAGTCTGCATTTACCTTATCATATTGGGCAAAATGATATATGTAAGTGAACTGAGTGGTTGTTTAAAAGTGATCTTCCTTATGTATTTTTTTTCTGTTGTAGCAAACATGACATAAACAAAACAAGAACCAGTCATAGCTTTTTGGTGAAAGACTATGAAAAAATAAAGACAAGAAGGTTAAACAAATAAAAATAAGGAAGATTAACTTATGCTCCTAGGATGTTTGTACCTCTGAAAGGAGAGAGATATCAGGAGGAAGAGAATTCCATAGTTTGCTGTTCAAGGAGAGAATGAGGGATCATAATGGTTAATTTTCTTGTGGCCATTTACCTTACGAAATTATGAGAAGGTGCAACTACTAGTGCTGCAAGTCCAAATCATAGGGGCTGAAATATATACGACAACTCATGAAACCAGCAGCCAAAACTATACCAACAGAAGTAGGAGAACAAAGAAATACTGTGGTTTCACTATTTGTGTTTTACAGGGAGCCTTATCCCTTAACCTTATATATAAAATTACCATGTCTTTACTCTAATGTGAGTATGGACACACAAACACACACCAGCCTAAACCAGATACCCAATTATTGACTGGCTTTAAGGGAAGGTTAAACACCTGAGTTGGGTGTAGGCCAATCAGATCCTACAACATATTCTCGTGTGCATCTCCCAATCACTCACACTCCTTTCCTGCAAGTACCACCTATACACCTCTCTATTCTCTTTCAGTAGCAACTTTACTTTGTCAATCCACAACTCACTACCCTTTATCACCTATCCACCTCCCACCGACATGCTTCTCTCACACATGCCAGCACTGCTTACATAATTATCTCCCAATCCTCATCTGTGCCCTGAACTTCATTTATTCTCACCTTTTCCCATTCTGCACTCAATCCCTCCTGGTATTTCTTCACATAAATGTCCTTTCCAAGCTCACTAATATTCACTGCTGTGTTCTAACCCATATCATATCCTCCTTTCTGAAAGCCCCTACAAATCTTCACCTTCACATCCACCAGGTAATCCCTCTGGCTGCTCCTCTCAGAACATTCATGTCCAAGAATCTCTCTTTTGCATACCTATCAATTAGTATGTAATCTTGTAATGCCCACTTATCATCTTTCATACACCCACACATACAGTACTTCTGTATGGCCCTCTTTTTAAATCAGGTCTTACCAATTACTGGTCCTTTTTCACTACACAATTCCACAAGCTGTTCACCATTTTCATTCACCACAATTAATACCCCTGGCTCACCAGCTATATCCTCAACTTGCACATTGCTCATTTTCACATTTAAAACACTGATTACTATATTCGGTCTCATGCATCAAAACTGCTGCCAAACTCACTCAGCTGCTCCCTGAACTCTCACCTCTCATCATCTTTCTTATTGAGACCAAGTGCGTAAGCACTAATAATCACCCATCTCTCATAATCCACTTCAGTTTTACCCGCATCAGTCAAGAGCTCACCTTCATACACTTATTCACACATTCCCAAAACAACTGCCTCAGAAGTAATAGTACTATATCCCTTAAGCTCTTGCCTGCTCACTAAACCCTGACATTACCCCTTAAACATTCCCAACCATTCTTCCACCTTACCCAAGAACTTTGTTTCACTCAGAGCTAGATTATCCAGTTTCCTTTCCTCAAATGTACTACCTAGCTCTCCTTTACTATCATCTTAGTGACATCCTTACACATTGAGAAATCCTGGCCTGAACCTTTGAGGAGGATGAGCACTCCTTACATTTTTTCTTGTGTTCCATCTTTTAGAGACTGAAATACAAGAAGGGAAGCATTACTAGCCCTACTCTCCTGCCCCTACATTTTCCTTTACAGCACACGGAATAAGTAGGCAGAATTTTTCTCTCCTATCCCCACAGATAATGAAATCCCGAAGAAAAATAAAATTTTTAGGAAGTAGGTTAACAGTGCTAGAAATACAAGAGAACAGATGGGAACATTGGTGAAGGGGACAAATGGGGAAGTGGTAACAGGTAGTGATGAGGTGAAGAGGTGATATAGTGAGTACTGTACATTGGAGGACAGTTGAATGAGTTTGACCAAAGGGTGGTAGATGTAGGGTTTTTGGGACAGGGTTGTATGTAAAGTGCAAAAGTCATGACAAGACAATTGGTGAAAAGAGAAGAGGTGGTGAAAGCCTTACATAAGATGAAATGTGGCATGATGACAGGAAAGAATGGTATCGCTATTGAATTTCTTAAAACAAGGGGGTAACTATGTTGTTTACTGGTTCGTTAAGACTTTCACAGTATGTACGTATGTATGTTCAAATTACAGAGGTATTCATTTAAGTGTACTTGGTAAGCTATATGAACAAGTGAGGGATTGTGACATGCACAGATCATCAGATGGGAATGAGCAATGTGGTCTTCCTGCTGAACCTAATAACCTTGCTTTTATTCACATTTGCTCTCAACATTCTCTTTTCACACTTTTTTCTGAACTCAGTCACCAACTTCTGCAATTTCACACTCAAATCAGCCACCAGTGCTGTATTACCATTTTTTCTTAGCACTCTCATATTCACAAAATATATTTTTTCTAAAGCAACTCTTTATCAGATAATGAATGGGGTCATAAGCTCTCCACAACCTAATAGCTCACATAGCTTCCTTTGGAAGGATTATTTTCAAATTTGGATTCCTTAAATGCCTAGTAAAAATCTACAACATTTTTATTTTTGTCTCAGCATTCTACTGAAAAAAATGAATCCACAATTACTTGATTTTAATGAACCCATGCGTTCTCACTATAGAAACTGAAATTCTGATCTTCTGTGACAATCTATCTTTTTTATTTTTTGACAAGATTTACTGTATATTGTAAATGTGAGTACACTGAGTAATATAATGAGAGAAATAATACTAATTTCATAAATAAGTCAGAGCAAAATATAGAGTATCATGTGTGAGTCAAGTGATCTGTATGAGATGTGTCATCTATCATCCCCTCTCTCTCCCACACCTCTGTTAACATGTATATATTTATGATGATAATCAATTTGTGGAGCTTTTATTGGTCTCACACCATTTTTTTCTTCTTACATGATTGCTCTAAAATGCTATGTATACCAAATGGTAAATATTCTTACTACACTATTACAAAGTATTTATATTGAGGTAATTGCTACTGCCATATTAAAGAATCTGTGAAGTTTTTCATCCTGCACTTTTTACATACCTTAGTTCATGATTTTTCTATATGTATGCACCAGACAGTAAATCTTATAACAACCTTATCATTAAAAAGCTAACGTATTGATGTAATTACACCTGCCATTGTGTAATTACCCTCCCTATCGTCATCCAGGCTCCTTAGAATTTTCCATGGTTTACCCTGGACGTTTCACATGCCCTGGTTCAGTCCATTAATGGCATGTCTACCCCAGGATACCACATCGTTCCAATTCACTTTATTCTGTGCTCTCTCAACCACACTCTATTTATTACCAAACATTTCTCTTACCCTTTCATTACTTACTTGATCAAACCACCCTACACCACATATTGTCCTCAAACATTTCATTTTCAACACCCACCTTCTTCTTCAGAACTGCATTTACAGCTCATTCCTCACAACCTTATGATACTGTTGGAACAACTATATCTTCAAACATACCCATTCTTGCTCTCCGAGATAACATCCTCTCTTTCCACACATTCTTCATTGCCCCCCTCTCCCAGCCTATGACTCACTTATGTTTCCATGGTTCCATTTGCTGCCAAGTCCACTCCCAGATATCTATAATACTTCACTTCCCCCAATTTTTCTCCATTCAAACTTACATCTCAGCTAATTTGTCCCACAACCCTGCTGCTAATGACTTATGTTGCTATAATGTGCTGCTAAGATATATTTCCTATAATGTCTCAGATTTTGTATATGCAATTTTTCTGTTCTTTCAACAGGAGGAAACCCTGAATGTGTAAAGATTCTTCTGGCAGCAGGTGCAAACATTGAGTTGGAGGATGTTAAAGGACAAACTCCTCTCTTTGTTGCAACATCTCAGAGGAAGACAGAAATCATGAAGGTTAGCATGAATATTTTATGTATAGACATCATCCCTGTGGACATACACCCATTTGAAACTACATTCCCCTTACTTTTTCCATGTAGCTGAGATGGCATGGGCAACTGAATGTCCTAATCAAAGGGGATAAAAGTGAGTGCTCAAATTACAGAGGTATAAGTTTGTTGAGTATTCCTGGGAAATTATATGGAAGAATATTGATTGAGAGGGTGAAGACATGTACAGAGCATCAGACTGGGGAAGAGGAGTGTGGTTTCAGAAGTGGTAGAGGATGTGTGGATCAGGTGTTTGCTTTGAAGAATGTATGTGAGA